>SNQJ01S0081660.1:70352-85368 GCA_010110895.2 Picea sitchensis
AGGACAAAGCTGGCTGAGAAGAAAAATGGGCCCTCCAGGGCCGTGCTCAAGTCGCTCCTGCTCTCGGTACTCCATGTCTAGGACCATGTGGGCCTCGAGACATGATCTCCTAGTTATCCCTAGATATCGGGGATAACAATCTATAGTCATGAGCATCAAGTGTGGACTTGGCATGCTAAAATTAGAGACTTCAATCATATCCTGTTCCTTCTTCTTTAAATATTGTTTTGTGATCAAATCCTTGGCTTTGTGTCTTTTTGCTTAAGACAAGCCTAATTAGTGTTAGATTTTCTTTATTTATAGAGCATTAGCGTTTCTAGTGTTCTTTTACTTCGTTACCATTAACTTATATATATATATATATATATATATATATATATCGTGTAATAACAACATAAATAAGGGATAAAAGAACACAAGAGATTTATCCTGGAAAAACCCCAAATGGGGAAAAAACTCAACAACCTTTCTTAGACGGATTCTGTTCACAAAGGAAGTCCAATCATGAACCAACAGATAAACCCTAGCACAAAGGCTAGCTCAATATACAACCAAAAATACCACCCCAGCTGCAGCAGCAACACAATACCAAGGTAGCGCACCTTTTCCAAGGGTAGCGCACAAGAGAGAAATACCAGAAAGACTGAACAAAAAGAATCTCTGTCACTGCAGGTGTTGCATCACCCTTCCTCAGACTTGCGCCTTACTTCTGTGTAAATGAGAGAGTGTGAGTGAGTGTATTCAAATGAGTTAAGTCGCCTCCTATTTATAGTATTCATGTCCTCTTCACTGGGCCGACCTCTCTTCTAGGGTATTTCCACATCTGTTCAATGGTTCTCTTGCTTCCAAAATCTTCTTCTCGTCTAAGAAAGGTCATCTAGGAGGGAAAATACCTCCCACAACTACGAAAAACATCAACACTCCCTCCTAGCTATAGAGGTATCTTTCATGTTGTCTTCATTTAGTAGTCCACTGACCACTCTGCAATCAGCTGGTAGCACACAACTTCCATAATGCCATCGGTAGCTCGAATCATCTGTCATAGTCTCTACAATCAAGTAGCACACAACTACTCCCAATGTAAACTGGTAGTCTCCATGACAATCAACTAGTAGCGCACAACTACTACAATGCCATCCAGTAGAACACGACTGTGCCAATCCATAGTAGTACACGACTACTATCTAGTGGTACACAACTACTCCAAGTAGCACATGACTATTGTCCAGTAACACAATGTCTCTATCCTGCAATCAACTGATAGCTACACAGGCTGCCACCACGAAGTCCAACAGTGTCTATGATTATGCAACAATCAACTAGTAGCACAGAACTACTACCATACCATCAACCATAATCATAGTCTGCAATTCCTATGACTATGCAACAATAAACTAGTAGCACACAACTATTACAATTCCATCATCCATAGTCATAGTTTATAACTATGCAACAATCAACTAGTAGCACACACCTACTACAATGCCATCAACCATAGTCATAGTCGATGTCTCTATAAATATGCAACAATCAACTAGTAGCACACAACTACTACAATTCCATCAACCACAGTTATAGTCTCATCCAGTAGGATGAAGCTACTCCCATAGTCCTCACGACTATGCGTGTGATGTTTCTTCTTACATCAGGTCCGACAGTGCATTACCCCCTCAGTCACCTCACATGATTGATCTAGGGAACCCTTGGCCAGAGGGGTTAGCTTGCAGGAGGAGAAACAATGAGGGTGTACATTCTGCATCACGCCAAGCTTGTCTCTAAAGTACTCATACTTCACTCTAGACAAAGGCTTGGTGAGAATGTCCGCTATCTACTCATCCGTGGATATGTACTGGAGCTCTATAGCTCCTCTCTGCACCATGTCTCGGATGTAATGATATTTGATCTCTATGTGGATTGTCACAATGTATCAAAGTTGGCTCCAATTCTAGGTCAAATATCCCTGCAAGCAACTTCCGGAGCCACACTGCTTCACGACTTGCCACACTAGTTGCGATATACTCCGACTCTGTTGTACTGAGTGCCACTGGTGTTTGCTTCCTTTTCAACCATGAGATCATACCTGATCCCAGACTAAAGCAACATCTGAAAGTACTCTTCTGATCCACTGCACTCCCTGCCCAATTTGAGTCTGTATATCCCTGCAACTTCACATGTCCACTCGAGACATATCTCAATTCATATCCAATCGTACCACGTAGGTACCTCAACATATGTTTTGCTGCCATCCAATGTACATGTCTAGGTTCAACCATGTACTGAATCAAGGCATTCACTGCAAAACATATGTTCGACCTGGTGTTAACCAGGTACATCAAGGATCCAATCAGTTGTCTGTACATCGTGGGATCCACCAAATCTGAAGATGAATCACTCATAAGCTTCAAATTTATCGTCATGGGTGTGGCCATGGACTTGCAGTCCATCATCCCGAATCTCTGCACGATCTCAATAGTATATTTTCCTTGGCTAAGGAAAATCTCATCTGATCTCTGCCACACCTCCAATCCCAAAAAGTAATGCATCAGATCTAGATCCTTCATCTCGAACTCTGAAGCGAGCTCCCTCTTGCACCCAACTATTAGCTTCTCATCTCCTATTAGAAACATGTCATCCATGTATAGAACCAAGATCAATGAACTTCCATTCTCAACCTTATAGTAAAGGTTGCGATCCGCATCACTCTTGGTAAATCCTAAGCTCATCAGGTAGCTATCTATCATGGCATACCATGCCTTGGGTTCCTGCTTCAATCTGTACAAAGCTTTCTTCAATCTGCAAACATGGGACTCTTTCCCATGGTTCACAAAACCTTGTGGATGCTCTATGTACATTTCTTCCTCTATTACACCATTCAAGAAAGCAGTCTTGACATCCATCTAATGTTATTTTCATCCCATTGCGGAAGCAAACGCAATAATCGATCTGATGGAAGTGTACTTTGCTACAGGAGAAAATGTATCGTCGTAGTCTTCTCCCTCTTTCTGGGAGAATCCTCTAGCCACAAATCTTGCCTTGTACTTCTCTATGCTGTCGTCTGCAGCATGCTTGATCTTGTAGATCCATTTGGAAGTCACTACTGACTTCCCTTTTGGTCTCGGAACCACCTTCCACACATCATTCTTCATGTTGGATTGCTACTCCTCCATCAAGGCATCCTTCCATTCCTGCTTCTCAACAACTTCTTGAAAGGTGGAAGGCTCTGAATCAATGATGCTGCTCATTAGTGCCACATAGATGGAAGACTTATGTGGTCTCTTGCTCTCTCTAAAAGAGCCTTTGGGAGCTGTATGTCCTTGAGCTTCTTGCAAGGTGTTCCAGAGCCAAGCCGGTCTCTTCCTGTTGACTGCGACTTCTCTGGGTGGATCTATAGGTCTCTTTGACTCTACCATCTCATTCTGAACTTCTGGAATGTGTTCCCTTGGTGTCGATTCCTCCATGATTGCTTCCCTTGGAGCCTTCTTCTCCACTCGGTCCTGATCCATGTGAGCCTCCCTTGATCCTCTGAAGGCTTCATCTTCATCAAATGTTACATCTCGAATGATCTCAATCTATCTCTGCCGAAGAATGTAAATTCTGTAAGCCTTCGAAGTCTCACTGTATCCAACGAATGCACCCTTCTTTCCTGAAGGTTCCAACTTCGTTCTCTTTTCCTTCTGAACATGTATAAACACTGGACAACCACACATATTGAAGTGACTGATTTTTGGTTCCTTTCTAGTGAACACCTCTTCAGGTGTCTTGTTCCCCAATATCTTGTGAGCACTTCTATTCTCGACATACACAACTGTACTGGATGCTTATGCCCATAAGTGCATGGGTAGGTGTTATGAACATAAAAATACATATAAGTAATTAATAATTAAAAGATAATTAATAAATAATAATGATTAATAATGAAAAGACATGACTATTGGTTATGGGCACCCCTTTGTGGGTATATAAACAAACCCTCATTCTCATTTGTAATCATCTTATTCATTCATTATTCAATACATATCTGTCTAACAATTATTATAATTTTGTATCTCGATCTTTGTAACATTGGTATCAGAGCCAGTTCGTACTTGTTCCGTTGGCATCCTCATTTCGTACGCTGCACATCTACATCTTCCATCGTTCACTACATTCTTCCCTTTCCGACCCACACCTGTTCGTAGCCCACATTTCCCTTACCGCAACTTCCACCCACGACTAAACCCTGCCCTGACTCCCCCTGACCACAATCCCTTGTTCCATTTTCCTTACCACACTACCTGACAACACCTACAAGCCCCGTAAGCTCTACAGTGAACGTAGACCCCCATCCGCTCGCTCGACCACACTCCTCGACACCATACGACAACACTTGCCAAACCCCCCACGTAATCCCCACAGCCGCTACACACCCCTTCCCTCCGCCCCGTTCGTCCCCATCCGCTCGCCCGACCATATTCCCCGACACCATTCCCCAACAACACTTGCAAACCCCCGTAACCTCGGCAACCATCGTCGACCCTTGTCTGTCCTCCCCGACCACACCTTCCGACATAATTGTTTCGACAGCCCCCGACATATTCCCTGACAATCCATTGCAGGTCAGCCTGTCCCCATCGGCTATTAAAACATACGTACGATCGTACAATTTAAAAAAGAAGCCACTTTTATATATAAAAAAATATATATATAATTTTTTTTTTTTATAAATTATTAATTCTTTATTTTATTTTTTTATATAAAAGTTAATTTAAGTTATTAAAGACTTTAACTCTATATTAAGAGATTGAGTATTTAAGGGCATCCTAATCGAGTCAAAATTGCGGAAAAGTATTCACCCCCAAATACCAGAAAAATGTCAGAATTAAAAAACCAAATTGAAAAAATAGACCAAGAATGTAAAAATGCCCGACAATGACTCGAAAAAGCATTACGAAAAACTAATGAGGAGTTGAGAGAGGAAATAAGGATTAGTAATGAGGTATTTAGACAAGAATTGACCCATAATCTTAAAGAAAAAATTTCAACGGAAGTCTGAATTGAATTACGAAAAGGTATAGATAATCTAAAACAAGATCTTAAAGACGATATTTTTCAAGAACGTGGGGTTAACCTCCAATGAGGTTTTAGAAACTTTAAACGAGAAATAAAAGACGATTTGCAGCAAAGTCTGGTTGTGATAACATAATATCAGGAAGAAAAACATAATGCGCTTTTAAATTTAATAAAAGGCCGAGGACACCAACAAGCCACCCAACCACAACTAAGTGACTCAAGCACATCTAACACATCAACACCACCGCCGCCACCACCGCCACGACCTCCCTACAATTCAAATTCCCAACCTATATCACAATATCAACCCTTAATGATTTATCCTCCCAAAGCCAAAATTGAACTGTCAAAATACAATGGAGGTGATAACTAATGTGTGGCTTGGTTTAACAAAACTAAAGAATATTTCCATAATATATAATATTACAATCGATGAAGAAAATGTTAAATATGCGTCCATGTACCTCGAGGGCACTGCATACAATTGGTACCTGTGGTGGAAAGGAAGAATGTTATGAACATAAATATACATATATCATAGATATTCATAACATAATAATTAATAAATAATAATTATTAATAATGAAAGGTCATGTCTCAAAGGACATGACTATTGGTAAAGGGCACCCCTACGTGGGTATATAAACAAGCCCTCATTCTCAATTGTAATCATCTATCTCATTATATCTTATATCTTATTATTATCTCATCTATTCATTTATTATTTATAGTCCTATATGGATTACTTTGTTATATTCCACGTATTTTGGATAATTCTTGTGTGAGCGAACTTTGTTCGTCTCAAAGAATCCAATCATACACTTGGTACTCCTTCAAAAACAATTTTTTTAAAAGATTCCAGGGCATTTCTGAGCAATTTTTTTTTCTCAAAACTCACCAAGTTATAGCAAAAGGGCACTGTAGACGAATTTACACACCAATGGGAAGTCCTTGCCACCCGAGTATTTGGATTATTTGATAATCAATTACTCCAGTCTTACATAGGTGGTCTCAAGCCACATATCCAAGATGAGTTAAAATTGTATGAGTTTATTCGGCAAGTTTTATTGAAGAAGGAACATACCCCAGACTGCAAACACATAAACTCACAAATATATACCACCCAACCTACGAGAAGATAAAAGAAGAAGTTTGGATAACCAAAGATTAAGAGAAGGCAAATGTAAACGCAGTGGAGAAAAATGGGACCCATGACATAGGTGTCGCATAGAAGACAATTCAAAAAAATTATATACTTGTGAAGCAAAAAACAATGATGAATCAGATTCAGAAGAATCAGTAACTAAAGAAATGGAAAATAGCCAAAATGATGTGTCAAATCTCATGGGTAATGACACACCATGAATATCAGTAGCAGCCATCACAGGCATTAGCCAACCACAAACTCTCAAATTAAAAGGAAACATCAAAAAATATAATGTCACAGTATTAATTGACACGGGAAGTACCCACAACTTTCTCGACATCAATATTGCAAGGAACCTCAAATTATTTTTATATCTGGTCCTAGACATGAAGGTAATGGTTGCAGATGGTAAGAAAATAAAAAATGTAGGAAAATGCCATAAGGTGAAACTCCAAATTCAAGATTTCAATTTGGAATCCGAATTTTACACCGTACCTGTGGGAGGAGTAGACGTGGTTTTAGGAGTCCAATGGTTTCAAACTTTAGGCACGTACTCAGTCAATGATCAAGAGCATTTCATCAAATTGAAATGGCAAGGGAAAACATATAAATTATACAGTTTTCAACCTCCCCAAACACAAGCTATATCATCCTAACAAATGGAAAAGCTGATCCTAAAAGGAGCAACTACCTATTTTATCCAATGCCACCAAATTGAAATACAAGAATCAGAACAGGAGGAGTCTAGAGCTTCAAAAATCCAAGATTTAATTCAAAAACACAAGAAGGAATTTCAAGACCTTCCCATGGAATTACCACCACAGAGAAGAATTGAACATAAAATTGAAGTTAAACCAGGATCAAGTCCAGTCAAGGTTAGACCATACAGATACCCCATCATCATAAAACATAAATAGAAAGATGAGTCCAAGACTTGTTAAAATGTGGTGTTATCACAAAAAGTAGAAGCCCATATGCAGCCCCAATTGTATTAGTACGAAAGAAAGATGTTTCTTTCAGATTATGCATAGATTATCGAGGGTTAAACAAGATAAGAATCAAGAATAAATTCCCCATCCCTTTCATTGACAGAATGTTGGATGAACTTCATGGAGCCAGAGTTTTTTCAAAACTTGATTTGAGATTGAGATATTACTTGATTAGAGTAAGATTAGAATATGTACCCAAAACTGCCTTCCAGACTTACGAAGGACCCTACGAATTCAGGGTAATGCCTTTTGGGCTAATTAATGCCCCTGCTACCTTCCAAGTAGCTATGAATGAACTATTTCATCTACACCTGTGAAAATATGTCTTAGTCTTCTTTGACGTCATCATGGTGTACAACAAAACATGGAGGGAACACATCAATCATTTGGCACAAGTATTATCTCTTCTAGAAAAAAATCAATTCTATGCAGAAATGTCAAAATGTACATTTGGCAAGGAGGAAGTAGAGTATCTTGGTCACATTATATCCAAAAATGGAGTCAAGGTAGACCCAAAGAAAATCAAAGCAATTACTGAATGGTCTAGGCCAAAAAGTATATCTAAGTTAAGAGGATTTTTAGGCTTGGCAAGATACTATCTAAGATTCGTCAAAAACTATGCTCATCTAACAACACCCCTAACAAATCTTCTAAAGAAAAACTCCTTTCAATGGAGTGAAGAATCTGAAAAATGCTTTGAAAATTTTGAAGAAAATTATGTCCACAACCCCTGTGTTAGCTACACCTGACTTTTCGAAACCTTTTATAATCGAATGTGATGCCGCAGGTTTTGGGATTGGAGCAATCTTGATGCAAGATGGACACCCAATAGCATTTGAAAGGAGGAAACTAAACAAAAAGGAATGCTTACAATCCACATACAATAAGGAAATGCTTGCCATCATGCATGCATTAACAAAGTGGCAACAATATCTCATGGGAAGCAAGTTCTTGATACGTATGGATCATAGTAGCCTACAATATTTGTTACAACAAAAAACATTGACCCACTGAACAACAGAAATGGATAGAGAAAATTGCCACATTTGATATGGAGAATTACATAAGAGAGGGAAAGATAACATAGTGACCGATGCCCTCTCATGAAAAGATGAAGAAGCACAGGTTTTTGCAGTATCATTAGCAATTCCGGAATGGTTGAACGAAATCTGAACTGAATATGCCAAACACACAGAGATATGTTCCATTATCAATGATTTAAACCAATACCCCAAGTTTGAATGGAAGAATGACATCTTATGGTACAAGAGAAGAATTTTTTTGAATACCAATTCAAAATTTAAAACCAAGGTACTTCAAGAAGCCCATGATTGTCTGGCCGCAGGTCACATTGGCTTTTTCAAAACATATTATAATGCTCGTCAATCATTTTTTTGGAAAGGGATGAGTGCAGATATTCAAAAATATGTAGCAGAATGTGACCTTTGTCAAAGGAACAAGAGTGAAAATATATTAACACCTAGGGTACTCCATTCGTTACAGGGTACTCCATCCTAACCAAAAATGGGAAGAAATTTCAATGGATTTCATTGAAGGATTACCCATATCAGAAGGAAAAGATAAAATTTTAGTGGTAGTAGACAGACTAACCAGGTATGCACATTTTATGGGAGTAAGGAAAACAGACTCCGCAAAACAAATAGCGTAAGTCTTCTGTAAAAACATTGATAAATTACATGGTTTCCCCAAGGTCATCATCAGTGATAGAGATGCCAAGTTTAAAGGGAACTTTTGGAGGGAGTTTTGCAAACAAATTGGGACCTCTCTTAATATGAGTTCAACTTACCACCCTCAAATAGATGGTCAAATAGAAATTGTCAACAAATGCTTAGAAACCTACCTTCGTTGCTTCGTCACTGATAAGCAAAATAAATGGCTTCAATGGTTGCACCTCGCTGAATGGTGGTATAACTCCACATATCACACATCACCTAAAATGACACCATTTCAAGCTCTTTATGGATATCAACCACCATCTTCGAAAGAGTTAGCCACAAATCAAACAAAAGTTGCATCAATAAAAGATCATTTAGACGAAAGTCAAAAAGTTGTTCAAATACTCAAGGAAAACTTAGCAACAGAAAGAAACAGAATGAAGCAACAAGTTGACCAACACCAAACAGAAAGAGAATTCGAAGTTGGAGAATGGGTATTTGTAAGACTTCAACCCTACAAACAATTATCTCTTAAACACCAAGGAAAGAACAAATTGGCTCTGAAGTTTTATGGACCATATCAAATTAACAAAAAAATCAATCACGTAGCATATGGCTTGGAGTTACCAGATAAAAGTTGTATCCATAAACTTTTTCACGTATTGTGTCTAAAAAGAGTCTTAAGGTAACACCAAAAAGTGTAGACAATGTCCCTATGTTGGATGAAGAAGGAAGAATCATTTTAGAACCAGAAGCATTATTGCCAATAGAGAAAAAAAATTGCGATCTCGCGTAATCAAGGAGTATCTTATTAAATGGAAAAACCTTCCGGAGGAAGACACAGCATGGGAATCTGAACATTTTCACCAGTAACACCCGTCGTTACCAATGCTTTGAGGACAAAGAAATTTTAAGGGGAAGGCAATGTTATGAACATAAAAATACATGTAAATAAGATATTAATAATATAATGATTAAAAGATAATTAATAAATAATAATTATTAATAAAGAAAAGACATGACTATTGTGTTAAAAATTATTAAAAAGTACCCAGGCAAGTGTTTCTCATCACCCATGCGCCTAAGCGGTGAGAAAATGCCTAAAGTGGACCCTAGTCATTTAATTTATGAGATGTAAATTAAAAGTGACTTTTTGAACTTAGGGAAAGTGGGTGACTTGACTGATTTAATCTCCACCATTCATCTCATCTAATCTCAACCATTGGATGAGATGACCTTTCACCTTCTCCTCATTGAGTTGATTAGGGTAAAGAGGGCGCACCCCTGAAGCACTTTTTTGAGAGAGCATGAGAAGGGAGAGAAGTCGAGCAGACTAAGAGAAGGAGCATTTTGCAGCTTAGGGCACGCATTCCAAGGCAACCTTGGGCACACAAATCGATGAGAAAAGTACAACATTAATGGAGGCCATACTGAACGGATTTTGAGTAGGCCGTACAACTGAACATTGGCACAATTTTCGAGCTGAGGTATAACACACTTATTGAGACTGTACCATACGAATTTTGAAGGTCATACTGCTGTTTTTTATTGCACAAAAATCGAGGAGAGATTCTGTGTGTTTTTATGGTAGATTGGCACGATTTCCTAGGCGATCGTACAACATTTATTAGACAGATTTTTTGCTGCAGCTTTTGGCACAAATTTCGAGGTATCCGTACAGCAAGAAGGGGCACAAAAATCGAGGAGCTGTGTGTTGAAATATTGTAACTGCAAAGAGTATTCTTATTATTATTGATATATTATTCATAGGATCAATCCCCATTGTGGATTGATCATGTCAGTTATTGTAATAGGACCAAATCCCCTTTTGCGGATTGGTCAAAAGACAATTGTAATAGGCAGAATAAGAAGTCGGCCCCAACAATTATTAAAGAGACCCAGAAATATAATAAAGGTGTGTTTACCCACTCAGTTTGAGAAGTCGGCCCTGCCAGTGAAGAGACACTTCACACGTGCCAGACTTGTATAAATAAAGGAGGCTAGCGCCTCACTTAGAAACAACTCACTTGCTCAGTTTGAGAGACAAGTTCTGATCTGTTATCGGCAAAGGAGAGAGAGAGTGGTGCATATCTAGGAGAGGACTTTCTGTATTAGCATAAGAGATCTCTTGGCATTGTATTGGCTATCTATATTAAGGAAGTTTTGCTGGGTTTTCTTCCCCTAGAGGGTTTTCTAGGATAAATGCCATGACTCGTGTGATTGTGTATTTCTCAGTGATCTTGGATTATGCTATTGTTATCTAATGAAATGCAAACATCTATAATAAAGGCTTAAACATTAACATGGTATCAGAGCCAAGCTGAAGGAAGCATCTTTCGCAAGAGAAAAACGTCACTGTTTCCGTACCTGCAAATTAGAGTTTTTCAAAAGTGAAGCTTTTCAGCCCTAAAACTATCTAGAAAGTTGCACCATCCCCTAAGGATCAATTTGGCATCATCAACACAACTTTTTAGTGGCTGGATCTCCCGGAAAGTGAAACCCTAGTTTCACAAAGTACCAGAAGTACTAGAAAACCAGTACCAGAAGTACCAGAAGTACCCGAGTACCAGAGGTACCAGAAGCACCGGTCCAGAAATCCGCAGATCAGATTTGAAGGAGCAAAAGTTGGATTTTCTTAGATCCAAACACACCAGGCAACTTGCCTCAACCAAGCACATCTCCTGGTAAGTTCAGTTTTTGATTTTGAGCACTTTCATTTTTCGGTCATTTTCCTAGCTCCAGGTAAAGATGTCTGCAAGCATTAAGCTTGTTGACAAGTTAGAAGGAGTGGAAAACTTCTGTGCCTGGAAGNTATAACAGGGCCAAAAACTTGGTTAGTAGACAATAGTGCTTCAAAGCACATGACAGGGTACAAGGAGATCCTCTCATATTTCAACACAAAATCTTTTGCAGAGCAGGTTGAGATTGGGGATGACAAATCTTACAAGATAGAGGTTGTAGGCTCTATCTCCTTCAATTTTTAATCTGGGGTTATGCTTCATATGGATGAAGTATTATATGTTCCAGGGCTCAGGAAGAATATACTATCAGTTGCAACGTTTGAGGACAAGGGATATTGGGTGATCTTCAAGGACAAGAAGGCACTTCCATGGGATAAAGGTAGTCACTTGAGTACAACAGAACCCATTGGGACTTGTAGAGGAGGACTGTACGTCGTGATAAAACAGTTAGTTCAGGCATTGGTTCATGATGCGACTAGCTACATCGAGTTGTGGCACAGAAGACTTGGACATCTTCATTACAAAGCACTTCTAGATTTGCAGAACATGAGTATAAAGCCTTTATTGAAAAGCAGACAGGGAAACACATCAGAATCCTTAGAACAGACAATGGAGGAGAGTTTGAATCTCTCCAGTTTGAGGATTTCTGCAAGGAAGCAGGAATCAAGAGATAGTTGACTGTGCCATATAACCCTCAGCAAAATGGTGTTGCTGAAAGGAATAACAAGACAATTTGCGAGGCAACGAAAGCAATGATGTTTGATCAGGATCTGCCAAATTCTTTATGGGTAGAAGCTACCTCCACTGCTGTGTATATTTAAAACAGGTGTCCACATGCTATATCTTGAAGGACAAGACTCCCGAAGAGGTCTTCTCAGGGATCAAACTTGAAGTAGGGCATCTAAGGATATTTGGGTTTCCAATATATATTCATGTCCCTAAGGAAAAGAGGACAAAGATGGAACCCCCAGGAAAGAAAGGGGTTTTTGTGGGCTACAGTGAGAACTCCAAGGCTTATAGAATATATGTACCAGGTCAAAGGCATATAGAGGTAAGAAAAGATGTGACTTTCCATGAGGAATCCGCATTCAAGAAATCCAGAGAGCTTCAGTAGGAATTAGTCAACTGGCTTCACCCTCTTCTGAAAATGAAGAGTCAGATGATCAGAGGGAGGATCCTCATGAAGGGCCAAGTGATGAGCCCCCCTAGAACCGCTGAAGAGTTAGAAAGAACTCATGAAGAACCCCCAACCAAAAGGAAGCTAGGATGGCTTAAAGAAATCGTGCAGGAAGCCGAAAAGATAGTTGTTCCCAAAGGAACTTTCAGGGAAAGTAGTAGGCTTCACAGGTTTGGAGGCTATGTTGCACTGATGAGCAGCATCAGTGATGCCGAACCTTCTTCATTTGAAGAAGCAGATAAATTACAAGTATGAAGGATGCCATGCTTGAGGAATACAGGTCAATTCTAAAGAACAATGTCTGGGACATTGTGTCGAGGTCGAAGGAAAAATTAGTTGTCTCTTCCAAATGGATCTATAAGATCAAACATGCAGCCGATGGGAGTGTGGAAAAGTTCAAAGCACGATTTGTGGTCAGAGGTTTCACTCAGAAAGAAGGAATTGACTACGACGAGACTTTTGTCCATATAGCCAGGTATACCTCCATTCGAGTTATTATTGCTTTAGCTTTAGTTCTTGGCTGGAAGTTACATCAAATGGATGTAAAAACAACATTCTTGAATGGAAAGATTGAATAGGAGGTCTTTGTGGAACAACCATATGGTTTTGTACTGCATAACAAAGACACTCATGTATGCAAGCTAAGGAAGACCTTGTATGGTCTTAATCAGGGTCCCAATCTTTGGTATGACAGGATTGATGGCTTTAAAAAAAGTGATGCTGATGCGAACCTGTACTTCAAGGTAAGAGGGAACCAACTTGTTATACTAATCTTGTATGTTGATGATCTCTTTCTGGCAGGAAATGAAGGGCTAATAGCCTGGTGTAAGAGGGAGCTAATTTGAGAATTCGAGATGAAAGACTTAGGCTTGATGCATTACTTTGTAGGATTGGAAGTGTGGCAAAGACAGGGCGAGGTTTTGTTGGCACAAGGAAAATACACAGTGGATGTATTAAAGAGGTTTGGTATGATGGATTGCAAATCCATGTCTACTCCGATGGTTACCAACCTGAGGAAGCTGCATGATTCTGATACAAGTTCAGATTTGGTGGATCCCACCATGTATAGACAGCTGATTGGATCATTGATGTATATGATCCATAACAGGCCAGATATATGCTATGCAGTGATTGCAATGGGTCAGTTCATGGATGAACTGAGACAGAGACACTGGGTGGTAGCAAAGCACATATTGAGATATCTCAGAGGGACCATTGCCTATGGTTTAAGATATACATCCAGTGGTGGTCTAATTTTGCATGGGTATGCAGATGCTGACTGGGTAGGAAGCCCAGTGGATCGGAAAAGTACTTCCGAATAGTGCTTCAATTTAGGATCCGCTATGATCTCTTGGTCAAGAAGGAAGCATGTATCCATTGCACAAAGTACAACAGAGGCTGAGTAAATTGCAGCAAGTGATGCTGGCAAGGAAACAATATGGCTCAGAAAATTGGTTTCTAGGTTGTTTGGTGACAAGCTCGAGATTGCTATCACCATAACAATTTTTTTATGCGAAATCGAGTTTTCAAGACTTAGCAAGGTGCTAAATCGATGTGGAAGCGTGACAAACTAGAGGACATGGCCAAGTCTGGCAGGAGGAGCCTATATTTGGCGGGCGCTAATTTGATGGGACACGATAGGTCGCAGATCGCAATCGCGCCATATTAAACGGTTGGGGATCGTTTTGGGGGGAGGAGTTGCACGGAAGATAATTCCTAAAAGCAGGACGAAAAATAAACCACAGTTTTGGGTCGGAACCACGTGGCGCCATTGGGTGCATTTCAGGGCGAGAAGCGGGTTGCCCCAAACCACTTCCTCGCACCCCCGAAATCGGGAAAGTGTATAAAAGGGGTGCTTGTCGTTTATTTTATTATTTTTCAAATACTGGAACGCTGAAAGTTGGTGCGACCATTGCATTCAAACTGAAGCTCAACAGTACACCAAGCTCATGCATTTTCCGCTCGTTTACAGGTATTTTTCATCGCCACCATGGGCCCTATCATAATGTCAGTGACATAGAAAGACCCCATGTCAAATGAGGAAGCCCTAATTGACCGAGATTCAGATGTGTTCGACACTGAAATCACCATTTTGCCCATCTCCGTGTCCAAAGCTAATCTGTCCGATAATGTAGGGAAGCAGATACCCTTCCTTGAAGCAGTCCAGGCCACTGTAGTCCTGTTAAATTTACATACAGCAGCGAGAGCCATTCTCCTGGAGGATGGCTAAGACCCTA
>SNQJ01S0081661.1:3517-14198 GCA_010110895.2 Picea sitchensis
TGTGTCTCTTGTGAATGTGTATTTCTCAGTGATCTTGTTCTTCTGTTGCTCTTATCTATTGAAATGCAAAGAACTATAATAATGGCATAAACATTAACAGACCCCATGTGAGTTGACAAGCTTAAGTATGGGAGGGCCTTCATCCAACCCTATTAGGTGTCCCACCTAGACAGGGAATAAAATAACCTAGGTAGAGGGATAGGTCCTAAGAGTGACAGGGAAAGTAAAAACCCTTCAAGAGTAAGTGTGATAGTGATATGGTTTTGGGGCTTACTTCATGGCTCATGGTGTCATTAAATCCATTTCTATGAGCGCCTTTTTGGAGAGTGCGCTTGCTCTTGAGTTACCCCATTTTTACATGCTATATTTTCCAAACCCCTTTATTAGTCTGAGAGATATTCTTTCTCTTTGCTCCACAACATTCAGGGACGAAGGTTACTCTCCTTCTCCCACAGGAACTGGGTATCTGGTTTTCTCTACTCCAAGCAAGGAGGTCTGCACGAGTACTTCCTCAGTCACTCGTCAGCTCCATTTATCAACTTGTAGCCAAACCCCGTCCATGGCTTCTTCCAGCCAGATCGAGCTTGTTGCTCAAATTTTCTTTTTCAACTTCAGAATCGAAGTCTCTGTTTTTCTCTTCTCGGGAGAGTGTTTTTCTCTCCTCTACTATCTCGCAGATCTGTCTCTGTCCCCAAATTACCTCCTTTCTTGCCTTCCTCAACAAGGTTGCGTGGGTCCGAATCCCCATTCGTGGTCAGGCCTGGAAGCCTTACAGATGGGTACCCTACCCCATCTCCTCATTAACTCTTGAGGATGGCCTTCCAACTACCAGCCTGACTGGTAATTCATTTCTGGGTCAGAGGACTGTTGAGCAATTAAACCCAGAAGGTACTGGTCTGGTGAGGGTCATCTCAAGCATACTTGGTTTCCCTTCACCATCTCTCTCATAGCATCCATGGTCTATCTTGGCAAACTTCCCCCCTTTCAGCAATTGTGCAACATATATTCAAATTCAAATTCTATCAATAACAGAAATTCATACATTGACCATTTTATACAAGGGTTCATCAAATCAAACATTCATACATATTTAGTCCGCCATAGTCTCTTGGCCAGTTATAGTTATATTTACAAACTGGGGGAAACAGGGGTATTACAGCAAATCAGGTGTATCTTCCAGTATGTGCAAAGATAGACACAAGCTGCTACAGGATCTGTCTATCCAAGACTGCACAGGGCTGTAATAATTATTGCCAATACATGAAATGTCATCCAGCTCTGAAGTTTTTCCTTTGCTTCCTCCTAGGATTAATAATATTGTTCACATACCTGCTGCTGTAAATTTGGTTTGAGATCTGAAATAGAAAGCTGAACATTTGTCACAGGAAAGACATAATTTACAATTCTTTCCTTAAGGAAATACTCATTCCACAGGCTGCCATAACCATTATCAGGCCTCCAACCATGCTGCTGTTCCAAAATACCTGGCAGGTCTGCATTGAGGCATGTAAGTGACATACACATATCAATACTGTCTGCTGTCCTAGTCACAGGGTTTTTTGTCAATACTTGTATCCAAAATTCTGGCACCTTTCTTTGTATAGAATTGTCCACACTGTTATTTATATAAAGGAAAGATTCATGAAGCTTAAATGCACAATGTTCTGCCCTCTTGATAGATCCTTCTCTAATTTCCAAACAGGCCAGATTATCTCTTCCAGTGGCCATACATACTTGAGTGGTATCAACTGCTGCTACCGTTGTCGAAAGTGCATGGGGTATTCATCAATAAATCAGTGGACTTCGAGATGTCGCATTCACATGTCTCGCAGAACTAATAACTGCCTGAGTGAGATGCACATTAAAGATAATTCCTTGTGCTTCTAAATCACCATTTGAGTTTATTTCAAGCACACGAATTTTCACTAGCCAGGCTCACTAAAAGGGCATCCAATATGTCAAGGGTTGAAATTTGGGATGGCTAAACTGCCTTTACACTAGAATACTGAGCCGAGTATTGCTTGTTAGTATTGTTTTGGCCTGTATGAAAAGAACCTTCCGTGAATGCCACAGAACAGATTAGCACCTCTCTCGAAATCATCAACACAACAATTCAATGAGGAATAGAAGTTTTGCACCATTTCCACACAGATTCTCAGGATTAGGTTTGAGAAGTGGCTTAATGAGTAGTGGACTTCCATGAACTGACCCTACGGATATAGAGCAACCATCGGAAACAGATGCCGCTATCTCTTCCAGTGGTTTCATTTACATAAGCCAGTTTAATATTTCATTAGAATTGTCCGGAGTGTTATTTATATAAAGGTAAGATTCATCGAGCTTAAATGCACAATATTCTGCCCTCTTGATGGATCCTTCTCTAATTTCCAAACAGGCCATATTATATCTTCCAGTGGCGAGTGGTATCAACTGCTGCTACCATTGTTGAAAGTGCATGGGGTATTCGCCAATAAATCAGTGGACTTCGAGATGCCGCATTCACATGTCTCACAGAATTAATAACTGCCTGAGTGAGATGCACATTAAAGATAATTCCTTTTGCTTCTAAATCACCATTTGAGTTTATTTCAAGCACACAAATTTCACTAGCCAGGCTCACAAAAAGGGCATTCAATATGTCAAGGGTTCAAATTTGGGATGGCCAAACTGCCTTTACACTAGAATACTGAGCCCAGTCTTGCTTGTTAGTATTGTTTCGGCTTGTATGAAAAGAGCCTTCCGTAAATGCCACAGAACAGGTTAGCACCTGTCTCTCGAAATCATCAACACAACAATTCAATGTGCAATCGAATTTTTGCACCATTTCCACACACGAATTCTCAGGATTAGGTTTGAGAAGTGGCTTAATGAGTAGTGGAATTCCATGGACTGACCCTTCGGATTCAGAGCAACCATAAGAAACAGATGCCGATATCTCTTCCAGTGGTTTCATTTACATAAGCCAGTTTAATGTTTCCTTCAATTCGTGGTTTGTAGGCCTGAGGGTTCCACTAACAGAAATTACAACTGCGAAGATGTCGAGGGTTGGAGGTTGTGATGGCAAACTTTTCTCCAACCATTCGAGCCTGAGGCCATCAATTCCCTTTTCCTCATATGGAATGACTAGCGAACAAGGCAAGCCCGTGTGGTGACTGCGCAAGGTTCGAGGGCCATCCGTGTCTATTTGGCAACAAGTTTTATCATGAGGCGAACGGTCTGCTACATTAATCCGAGTTATCCACAAACGACGAAGATCTCTCTTGCGTTTACCTCTATCTCGGTGGGTGGAAACTAAGGCTCTAGCTTTCCGTTGGTTAGCAGTTCGAAAAAGTTTCGAATGGGCCCGTGGAGAGCCTGATACAAATGCAAGAATCTTTTTCCGACATTTTCGAGCTATATGCCGATCTTCCATCACTGGGTGATGGAGTTTATGTTTGTGGCGTTAACCCATTTCTGTGTCGTACAGCAACAACTTTGATTAGACGAAAAAAATGTGAATTAATCGTAGCTCCTTTTCATAGTCCATTCCCCATCAATTATAGCCCCTTCCAAAGGCATCGGACTAGATATTAATGCAGTAACACCAGTATTTAGATCACTCTATGAGCAGGAGTCCTCAAAGAAGTCGAAGAACATGCACTGAGAGTGCATAACCTCTACCGCTCTATCAAGATATTGCCTTATTTCTGAGTGCTGCTATTGAGAACTGAAGATTCCCTTAGTGTCATCTGCAGTCATGACAGTGGGTTCTTGACTATCAATTTTTTGCATAGTGAGCCTGGAGATCTGGTAGGTGTCACAAAAACACTATCTTTCTTCTGGTAACCCCTGTCTCCATCATAGGTCGCCTCTCCAAAGCATGAATGTCCACTGTATTGATGGTGAACGCCAGCAATAACAGTGAGAAACTTCTTTGTTTGTGCTGGGTAGGATTTAGAGAATAAACCTGCAACCAGATTGGCCCTGTATTTTTCTTTTATCATAATGATCAGAAGCATCAGAATGGTCATCAAAAATAGGGGGGGCATCAAAACATATGATGTAGGATCTGTGACTGTTTTGCTGTAAGTTAATGGTTTCTTTACTCAAAGAATCAGGGAGGTCAACACATATTTCTCTGGCCTCAGAAGACTTTTCAAATTTCTTGACCTCAACCCCAAGGAGATCAGAGGAATCATGACCACTGTTTCCATCTGCTGACTGGTCTTCTGTAGGGCACATATCAAGACATGACCAGTCCTCTTTTGCCTTGAATTCCATCCCATCCATGATCACTCTGGTGTGCTTTTCATTTTCAGTGTAACCAAAGGTAGAGTTGCGTTAATTACCTCTTCCGACATCCGGGGTTTTGTCATAATTCCCATCAACTGTTTGGCAATCTTATTGATCTTCTGAGATATCAAGGTTGAAGCAATGTGCCACATCCCCATCCAAGTGTAGTGAGTCACAGGGTGGCCATTAACATTGTCTTCAAGATGAGTATTGGCAACAAAAAGGACACATCTATTCATAAGAACAGACCTGTCTTCATCTCTATTATAGTCATTAACAGGGTTGAACATAGGAAGATCATCAGAATGTATCATAAGGGTTATATCATTGTTTTTCTCTAATTCAGAATGCAACCCTGGACTGCGAAACATATTGCCATGACTACCTATAGTTCTGTTTTTTGCCCAAACAGAATCAAAGTGATCAAAACTTTCTTTGATCTCAGGCGATTTTCTAAGGCACCAAAATCAGAGCACTGTGACAGGTCCTGTAGGTAAGCTGCAATATTGGTGGAGAACTGCTCATTTTTCAGACTGAGGGTGGCTTGATTTGTCACCTCATCATGAAAGACAGAAGGATTCATACCACCAGAGACTTCCAAATCTGCATTAAACCCTTCATGCCAATCATCTTCATCTGAAACAAATACCCGGTTTTTGGTAGAGATCGGTCCTGTTGTAGGGCTGGGAGTGCTCAAGGGCTGTCTACATGCTACCCTATCTGCATCAACGTTGGAGTTAGAAGCCAAAAACTGATCTTCTTTTGAATCTGGGATGTCTTCTTCAACAATGGCTTCATCATCTTCACGAGGAGAGTAAGGAGCTTCCTCAACAAGGCTTTGTGCACCATACATTTCCTTGATTCTTTCAACACTGGGCATCCATTTCTCATGGTCAATAGGGCTCCATCATCTGCAAAATGCCTCAGTAAATCTTGCAAAAGATGATATTTCTCCTCTACCAAGATGTTCAAACCATCCCTTTGCACTCTTTTTAAGACTCAATGCAAAAAATTTCATCATAACATCTTCATGGATGATGCCAATGCTCAAACTGAATTCCGTGAAAGATGAGATACGTGGTATGACCAAATCACCATGTCCACAAAAACTTGGAATTAAGCTTGCATCTACACTTGGGTTCTTATGAGGGAACCCCTGGGACATTTGAGAAATCAAAAGGAGCATACCAATCAGCCAACCATGGAGGCAATTCCATTTTCTTTGCTTCTAGGTATTCAATATAAGGCTGAAAATAAAAATCTGAAATGAACAATGATCATACCTTATATCAATACCAAGGTGGAGTAGCCAAGATGAGCCTTCTTCAAAGAGCCTTCAAAATTGATGGATGTGCTCACCTCTACACCCAACAATGTCTTCAAAATATGTAAGGAACACGGGCTTTGTCCCTTCATGGAGTCGCCATGTGAGAAGGATATCTTCAATACAACACTCTCACAAATGTGTCATGAAGCATAGTCGTCGAATTTCTGGGAGATTGGACTTTATCCCTGGCAACAACGCCAAAATTTTACCTCCCAAATTGTATGTAATGATAAAATCCCTAATCCACAAGGTACAACTCAAGGGGAAAGTGTTAGGACGATCACCACTGTCACCGCAACAACCTATCCTCCTCACTTTAGGTCGGCTCTCCTCCAGCTCAAGGGGGTATCCCTAGTAGGATTACCAAAGCTAGGCAATGAGGCACAAGGCGAAGTGAGAGTATGTAATGTCCCCATTTTGGGGCATTATAACATTACAGAGTGTTATGCCTACCAGAGTAACCAAATAGGGGTAATAGAGAGTTCGGGAGATATTGAGGGATTTTATTGGGCCCAACTTGCATCGTTCATCATCAGGATCCATTCCGCACAACATGGCTTTGGTTTCGTTGCATTCCGACGATATCCGTAATTTTGAGTTATTATGAGTCATACATATCTTAATTAAATTCACTAAGAAGGTCATAATGGGCATATTACTTGGAGAAACCTCTTAGTGTAATAGCTCATCGGAATCGGGAGGAAGAGAAGTACATGATAAGATGATGAGAAGTGACTTTCAGTGGTCGGAGAAGCCATAAGGATGGATAAATCACTTTTTAGAGGTAAAATGGTTAATTAATTAATTAAGTGATTTAATCAAGGAATAATAAAATAAAGTAAAAGTCATTTGGAGGGAAAAGGTCAACAATGAATTAGGGTTTTGGGAAGCTATAAAGGAAGGGTAAAGCAACCTAATTCATAATTATGTTATGATTTGATGTTGAGATATTTGCAGAGGAGGAGGAAATTGACCCCCTTATTGTTTCGTTGATTTCTGGAGGAAACCACCACCATTGATCGGTTTCGGTGTTGAGAGACACACCCTAGCCTATCGGAGATACCATCCAGGTATTTCACCGTGCATTACAGTGTCCAGTTCAGTGATTGCGCAGCTCAGTCGGTGAGGGCGCAAGTGTTTGAGAGAGGGTTTGTGCGGCCGCTTGTGACAGTTCGGATTTGGTCGATTCCTTCCGACTCATTAGAGAGCTAGCCAGGGCGCACCTATTGAGCCATCTGTCGTCAATTTTCGACGGTGGAATCTTCTAGAAAGTGGAAAACAGTCATTTAGGGCCCAGCTCCAGAGGAAGCACATTAGGGGTTCCACGGGACATTCCAGGACCGATCTGAGGAATCCCTTCCGACCCATTACAGAGGAGACCAAGACGATCGTTTTGAGCTATACATCATCAGATTCCGCCGGTGGAATCACTAGGGCACATTCATTGAGCCCAGGAGGTGTGCAAACCCCCAGGGGGTGAGATCCGGAGCTTCAGAGTTCAGATCTTCAGTTCGACAGTCATCAGGATCAGTCTAGAGGCTAGGGCGCATATTTTGAGACAGTTTCCAGCTCATTCCGACGGGTATCGCCATCAGGGCGAGTTTTTCAGATTCTACAGCAGTGACCTTGAGTTGCCAGACTATTTTTTGTCGATTCATTCGTGCATGCGCAGACCAGCAACCACTCTTCTGGTCACGGGTATTTCTTATCTATTATTTTGTATTCCAGTGATGATCCATGAGATCTAACTGACGATTATCATATCTGCTTCTAGTTATTATTGTATTTCTTGCTTTTCCAGCATTATATATCTATCAGTGTGTGTTGTCCTTATTTCGCATGCATTATCTTATACTGCTAAAACATATAATAAACTAGAACACACATGCAAAAGTCAACAAGCATCATCACACAGTAACTCAAACGTAGTCAGAAACCCCCAGAGTATCAGATTTAGTAGCCAAAACCGTAGTTCAGCAATAGATATCCAGATCAGTTGGACCAGGGATATTTCAGAGTAGCTTTAGTAAAACAATATTTTGGGGCTTTTAGGATTTTAAAATAGGTGATGGAAGAAAGTAGAGATTAGTGCCAAAATCAACAAGGGAAATGGAGTCGAGGTAAATCAAAGAGGCTTATGGAGCCAAGAAGAAAAACCCTCTTATGAATTGGTCTATTCCATTCAAGGATTAGGAATAAGAGATTAGAACCAAAGTGGAAGAGTAATCCCTCATCCAATCATTATTAACAATGGAGATCAAGGCCCTACAAGAAGGGGTCCCCAAGGGAGCAACCTTCACCAAAAATATCAACTATAGCTTGATAAACATATTCAATACTTCTTGCTAGGGTTCCAAGATGGATAGACAAAGCAAGGGACCAAATAAATATCAAACTAACAAAGGAAGAAGGAGAGGAGTTACCCCAAAACGTCTTCCTTCCAATGGTAGAAAAATCCCTTCAATGGATCGATCTAGTTAGCTTGTAGAAGACTTGAGTATTTCGCCACCAATCTTTATGCACCAAACAAGAACCGAGATAGAGAAGCTTCAAGGATTGACAACAAACATCCACAAAGAAAGAAACCTTTACATAACCATAAGCTCCAAGAAAGATATGTCAATTAAGCTCCAAGGAGTGGAAGCTTCAAAAATCCAACCATGAGTGAAAATGAGGAAGGGTAACTCTTTATATAGAGTGTTGCTCAACTTCCTTTACAATAGAATAATAATATCTCATGTGAAATCCTTAGATCTAGCCTAGGACGGGATAAAATATTATTTCCTTCGACTATCTAGTAAAAAATACATGAAATAGTGAGTAGTTCAAGCCACATGTACAACAATCTAAGTAAAATAGCCCCAAAAAGGAGGTACTTCTCCATCAATGAGGGAAGAAAGTGAGTCAAATGTGCAATGTCTAGCCTCCAAAGGCCTCCAAGTAGGTTGGTCCTCAACCAATCTCATCAATGTGTGCAATGAAAGACTCCCAAGTCTCCTCCAAAGTGGACGCATGGATCTCCAAGGTGAAAAGGTCTCCACAAACCATGAGAAAAACCCTAAAGAGTGGATGGATCCTCCAGATCAACTCCAAAAGGCCATGTGTGATGTCTCCAAGGTGGAATCCTATTCCTCAAATCATGTCAATCATCTACTCAAGTCATGGGAGGGTCCAATAAAACTAAGCATGCCACATAGAAGCCCCCAAATGCAACCTCCAAGGTGGATGTCCCATCAAAAGATGTGATAGATGACTCTAAGTGTGCAAACAAGGTGAGAGCTCGAAAATCTGGGATGTGGCATGGCATGAAAGGTCCAATGCATGAAGAAATGACCCCAAACTGTTTTGAACTACCTTAAGAATTGTGAAGATGCCTTGGGAATAGTGTGTTGATTTTTCACTAGGCTAGGCTCAAGCATGAAGTTTATTCCAATTTTAGCATTTTACTTGAACCATAGACAATTGCAATTACACCATAAACAATTTGTTGCAGTAACCAAGATCACAAGAAGAAATGCCATGCACAAGTACACAAGAAGTATCCTGGGAAACCCTTCTCAACAAGGGAAGAAAACCTAGCCAATCCTTTGCTATATTCTTCAAGAAAAAGACCTCCCACACCATAAACCTAGCACACAAAAGGGTGCTCACAAAACCAAGAAGACTAGCGCCCAAGAGAGGTGCGCACTTCAGCCCTAGAACAAGTACTTGCTGAAATTTCCAAACTCACATGTGTGTTGTGTTTCCTCAATGGGGAAATCACCTTTATTTATATTAGACTGGACACATCAAAAGTGGTGTCTATTGGAACAACATGTCCGACCTCAATAACTCAAAATATAATTAATAATTACCATATTAATTATCTTTTATATTAATTATCTTTCACTTTATGGTGGGGCCGACCTATACCCTTTACATCACAATTAGGGTTACAGGTAAGTCCGACTCTTAGAAAATATAGCAAGGAATCTCACACACCCACTAGTGCTCAACCACTAGGGGCACGTCCACCTGTGCTCAGTCAGAGGGACGTCCAAGTCTCTATCTCACTGCGTCTCACAGGAGAATCATCAGGACACACTCACTAGTGCTCAGCCACTAGGATCACGTCCACCTGTGCTCAACCACTAGGATCACGTCAACCTGTGCTCAGCCACAGGGACGTCCAACTCAACAAATCTCTATCTCACTGAGTCTCACAGCAGAATCATCTGGAGTATCACATCATCTCAACTCTCTGCACAGAGGAGAACAGTAAACCCATCACATGGGCTCCTTCACCCCTCACAAGGGTACACATCGTTTCATCTCAAACGATACACCCATCTCATGGGAATCTTCCCTTCCCAGGGGCACACAGCATTTCATCTTCGTCTCAAAGAGAACTACACACCCAGCTCATGGGCATCTTCCCTACACATGGGCACACAACGTTCCATCTCCGTCTCAGAGAGGAACTACACACCCATATCATGGGCACACCCAACTCATGGGCTCTCTCTCAGGCCGACTCACTCAGTCTGTGTCCTAGAGGATGTCTCACGCAACTGTAATCATCAACACTCCCTCTCAGCTAGGGAGGTATTCTCCACCAGGCCAAGTCTCTCACGGAAGTACTCAAACTTCGTCTTGGCTGTAATCATCAACACTCCCTCTCAGCTAAGGAGGTATTCTCCACCAGGCCAAGTCTCTCACGGAAGTACTCGAACTTCGTCTTGGCAAGCGGTTTGGTGAAGATATCTGCAATCTGCTCATGTGTAGGAAGGTATTGCACGTGTATTGCTTTCCTCTACACCATGTCTCTGATATAATGATATTTTATCTCAATGTGTTTTGATCTATTGTGAAACACAGGGTTCTTAGAGAGCTTCACATAACTCTGGTTATCACAATGAATAATGGTAGGGTGCATCTCATGATCAAATAAATCTGTCAGGAGCTTGTGAAACCACACTGCTTCGCGGACTGCCACACTCAAAGATATATACTCTGCTTCTGCGGTACTCAAGGCCACAGAGCTCTGTTTCTTGTTGCACCAAGAAACCATGGCAAACCCCAAGGTAAAACAACAACCAGATG
>SNQJ01S0081661.1:22378-49590 GCA_010110895.2 Picea sitchensis
ATTAACAGAGCCAAGTTGACTTACCAGAGTATTAAAGGCATTTAGATGTTCTGTCACAGAATCTCCATCTTCCATCCTAAGATGATACAACTTCTTTCGAAGAAACAACTTGTTTACCAGGGACTTTGATTGATACAAATTCCTCAACTTATCCCATAGTTCCTTGACTGTATATTCTCCTGAGACATTCAACAATACCGAATCTGCCAGGCAGAGTCGAATAGTACTCCTTGCTCTTCTGTCCAACTTCTCCCAATCTTCCTTTGACATACCAGCAGGTGGTGTACTGGTAGGTTGTGTACCAGTAGCCTGTGTGCTAGTAGACGGTGTACTAGTAGGCTGTGTACCAGGATCCACAGTGATCCATTGTTCTTTGTCTATAAGAAGGTCCTCCATTTTCAGCTTCCATAGCTCAAAGTTTTTACCGTTGAACTTCTCTATATTGATTCTAGAAGAACTCGCCATTCCTCTTTATGCACTCAAATCACCACTGCAAAAGCTCCCACTAAACCCAAGTTTATCACAGACCCAAGATAAACTTGATCTATCAAGACCGAGCCAAACCCTCAACAGCAAAGGCGTCCCTCTGAAGCCAAAAACAAGCTCTGATACCACATGTAAGTTTTAAACCTGTGAAGTAAAGCAATGCATATAGATTTTTAAGAAAAAAAAAATTTAATCAATGGCTCATTCACATAGTACACAGAGATTTATACCGGAAACCCTCAACCGGGAAAACCTTTATTATATTCATTATATCGAATTTCACCATTCACCATACAATATATACAATGTTTTTAGGTATTCCGTAGATACCAAAACCCTAATCCCTTAATCCGGGATTAATTTACAAAACCGCTAAAAATAGCAAAAACCGCCCAGGGATCATCAGACGCAGTTGTCATATCTGACACGCCCACACACACATGCAAAGAATATAACACATACCCAACAATTCTTTTCTAAATTTTTCTTTTTTACGTTGAGGATTTTATTTTATTTTATATTTTGATTTATAAGCACATATGTTAGACATCTCATCTCATCCATATTGGCTGTTATTTTAAAAAAAAATCCGAAATATTATATTGGGCTGACTTATCTCCCTCATACTGCTCTGTAGAATACACCTTGTTTCTCTCGATGCAACCAAATGCAAGGAAAAGACCTCAATAAACATCCTACTACAATTACAAGCATGCAAGTACAATCCCTTAAGATTCCCATAGATTTTGCAATTGCTCCCATACATGTGTAGCCTTGAGGAGATGTTGGATGTGGCTCCCCATAAATCATTAAAAACAATTTTTGATCTATGCAATATTTGAGGTTTGAGAGGTGGCACGACTCTCATGACCCTCCTGAGTCAGTTCTGACCAAATGACCACAATGGCTTTCATAGGATTGGAGTGAATTCGGTGCTCTCCCAGTCTTGAGAGCTCCTTTGTTAACCATTTCGTCCGCTGATTCAAGTGTCCTTNTTCCCATAGATTTTGCAATTGCTCCCATACATGTGTAGCCTTGAGGAGATGTTGGATGTGGCTCCCCATAAATCATTAAAAACAATTTTTGATCTATGCAATATTTGAGGTTTGAGGGGTGGCACGACTCTCATGACCCTCCTGAGTCAGTTCTGACCAAATGACCACAATGGCTTTCATGGGATTGGAGTGAATTCGGTGCTCTCCCAGTCTTGAGAGCTCCTTTGTTAACCATTTCGTCCGCTGATTCAAGTGTCCTTTGACTTGAGAAGGATACAACATGAATGACTCTTAGAAGTGGAATCGTCCTGTGAAAAATGCTTCGTAGCCAAGGGAGCAAGGAGAACACACAAACCTGAGTGCTTAGACAATTATAGCTGAATCACAAATGACTATAACTTCACCTCAATTGATCTCTTGCAGCAGTTCAAACTTCAAACCCTTGAAGCACTGCTAGGGCCTCTGCCTTGTTGTTAGTTGAATGTCCTAGACCCATGCGAAAGTGATCTTCTAATCATTTGGGGTAGACTACCAATATATCTTTATAAGCTCCAAATCTAATATTTTTAACATGGGTTTATGTGCCAAAATAACATAGTAGATGACTGAAGAAAATGTATCTGAAAAGCATAAGATTCTAAAGTTAAACAAAGATGCTACATATTATTATTTGGGTTTCCCATTTATATGATCTGCAGCTGAAAAGGAACCCGCAGACTAGTGAGCCACGGTAAGTAAAGTTTTTGATAATACAATTCGCTCTGAACTCACTCAGAAACTAAGAAAATGAGGAAATATATAAACAACCCCTCGTGGATAAATTTCCTGAAAATGAAGATATAGGAGTCAGGAAAGATCCACACTAAGGCTATCGCTTTCCTGAGATGAGAGGAGGGAAAGGAACTACTGGAATACCACATCCCCGTCCCCTTTTAGTGAATATATACCTGTACATGACTGTTGCTGGTGTGATTCCCCTCATTACCTGTGCTTATTCTCAAAACAACTTCAATGAAGCATATAACCACCGGTGACCACAACCATTCTAAGACACAGAAAATCCTTTCATCAAATCAAATACACCTCCACATTTTGAAAGGGGAAACTGTATAAACAGCAATAGCTAACTACAAATCAGACCATTGTCTAAATTCATGTTCTAAATCATATTGATAAATATAAGGATACATGATAGCTGGCCCTTTTATAGATAATCTTGAACAAAGTTTGGCCAAGGCCAGGGAGAAAAAGATTAAGGTTTTCAAAGCTAGATTTGTTTTTCAGCAGATAAAATAAACTCAACTAATGCACCATCCCTGAATGAATCAAGTACCAGAATATTCAGCATTGACTTTGAAAAAAAGTCACTGATGAAGTTATGCTGTATTTTTTGCCTATGGGATAGGAATGACGTTCATTCTAAAATTACCCTCATTGTTTAGCTATAACTAATCCGATTCTAAGACAAAAGGCAGAGTAACCAAATACACTGGCAAGATAAGCTGACTGAAGCAGATAAGAGAATTCCATTATATTTTTTATAATAGGAAATACATGTTGTTAGAAGGATAACAGGCCAGGTAGGATGGGGTGTGATAGAAGATGAACTTTCTGATGTTATGTGCAGTTTGTAGAGTCCTTCTATAGCAGGATTTTGGGAAGGGTAGTACTAATAAGCCTTTTTAAATGTTGTAGTTATGTTTTTCATTTTTTCTGAATTTGAATATAAAACTCTTTCCTCTTAGCCAAAAAGGAAAAAGAAGATATATGGCGAAGGATACAAATGTGCACGTTAAAATACCAAAAAAATAAAGAAATGATAAAAATATATAGAACCTTACCAACAAACGAAACTTCGTAGTAGAAATAAGATGTTGAGAAAGAATTTCTTCGTAATAGAAATAAGATGCTGAGAAAGAATCTGTCATTAGAACAAATACAGCTATAAAAGGGGAATGTTAATCTCAACAAGCATCAAGATGAATGGTACAACAAAAACTAAAATACATAAAACTAAAGGAGACACAACTGCTTGACAACTTTATTCGGGTAAAATAGGCAAGAGTCGGAAGATACAAATAAGACTCCACAAACAGCTGCAAAGCTCTCCCTCGACAATAGATGGATCATAGTCAAAGTACACTGAATAGAAATGGGAACAATAGACAAAAATATCTAATCAATACAGGCCCAAGTAAACAATAATATCTTTACAAAATACTTGTGTAAATGAATTAAAAATTTTACTCTGGAATTATAAGTTAGCCTTCCTCTCAGTCAATCTTGGGGCAGCAATTATCAACCAATGATTAGTTGATATGAGCCGAGTGTCAACTACGAAACATTTTCAACCAGCAAATTGCTTACATAAAATTACCAACCATATAATATGTGGAACCAAATCAGAATAGAATAGAAGAAGCCAACCTGGCAATTTGTTAATAATAGTTTATTTTGGAAAAATACAATCTATTCATTTCCTAAAAACTCTATATAATCAACAAGGTATATCAGCTTGACTACATGGATACAGTCCTTGCAACGTAAACAGTGTTACATTGACACAACTAAGCAATTCTCATTGAAACCTGGGTCTGAGGAGCTCAAGCCCAACTGAAGACAAAATGTACAACTGGTGAAAACAGACAAACCCAAACAAATTAAAGGAAACTATAAATTTGACAAAAAAATGTGTCATTTCCAGTCTGTGTAACGGATATCAGAATAGCAAGATTCTGCCGAATTGGCCTTTTCTATAGGGAAACTTGGCAGAACTAAAAAGAAAATTCAACTAATTTTTATGTACAGTATGGTTAACTTACTTTTGACTATCTTTGATAATATACCCCATGTACTTGATACCTGTCTACTCATACACCAAAAATAGCATCTCTAAAACCCAAAAATTATTTTTTTTTAAATTTAAAAACCTATAAATATAAACTAAATCTCCAAACTTTTAAGGAATGAATTATATTTTCTCATTTATTGCACATTACTCAAGTCGAAATTCTCTAAAATTTAGAATAAAATGTAATTCTCTGAAATTTAGAATAAAATGTATATTATCTTGTAGCAGCAGTAGTCTAAAAATTCTACATTTTGGCCATTTTTTTTTATGATATTTTCTATTTAATTTTGATCAAAATCTAATGAAAAATTGTTGGATGTACAGATTAGAGTGGTTAAATTTGCATAATCACAATATTTCATAGTTTTTTCAGCACATTGAATCCATTTATACATTCAGAAATACAATTTAAATAGCAAAAAATTATAATTTCACCAAAATTTATATCACCTGATTCCAACAAAACAAAATACCAAAACTTATTGAAGCCAACTCCCAATTCCGTATTAAAGCCATACTGAATGGTTACTTATTTTTCCTAAACCGTATTCTCTTTGAATCTTACATCCCTGTGCACTTACATCCATATGCGCGGGGTCTACGCTCTCTTCGACGTGGAGATTACCTAATAGGCTTTTACCATTAAATCTCCCCCCACCTCTATCGAGTAACTTTGTTGGATCATTTTAGCAATGATGATTTACAATTTTAAGGAGTGCCTTATGTCATTGGGACTGTAATAAGTGAAATTGTAAAAGGATAGGCTGTGATGACCTGAAATTGCAGGCTGTTGGTGATGATTGTAAACAGTCAGAATAATTCTCATCAAATCCGGATTCGCATGAGCTCAAGACAAACACAAGACCAATGTAGAACCGACGAAAACAGAAAGTCCTAAACAAATTCAAAGTAACTATAAATTTATCATAATAATAAGATGTTAATTCCAGCGTCTGTGTGCAGCCCACACCCATTCGAGTATAGTCTTCCATCTCTTCAGAACACACACCCATACGAGAATACTCTTCCATCTCTTCAGAACACACAAAGGTAAATTAATAGTTTTTTTACCATTAAACCTCCCTTCTTCCCCACCTCCTTACTGTAACTTTGTTGCATCTTATGGTGATTTAAAAAGTGCCCCAGGTCAATCAGGAGTGAAAGTGCAGAGGCAGATTGTACTGAGAAAATTTTAAGCAGCTAGTAGTGTTATGCATAATAAGCATGGAACTATGTTTGAACCCTCTGACGTAATAGTAGAAATTTTTTCTAATAAATATTTACAGTAATTGAATTACTGACCTGTTAGTGAAGAGCATTCCAACGCAGAAGCTCCCAACTATGAGGAAAATTGTCCATATTCTGCTGAAATTTCTGGCAGACTCTGAAGCTCCACCCCTAAATCTTGACACCATGTTTCTATCCTTCATTTATTTTCACAAATTCTCACCAAAACACCATGTCTCTGCACAACCCCCTGAACAACTGCCTTCTATATCAAAAAATAAAAAACGGACCTCATAAGGACTTAAAATCACATGCCACGGGATAGCGCAATTATATACGATCAGCAAACAACCATAAGCCTACAGGGCATTCATTGTCCACACCATCACATGAAATGCATGTTAGGATTCGAAACCACGACCATGTGATAGTCCCTTTAAATGGGTGTTGAGCCGAGCTCTTTTCTTTTCGTTTAAATTACTCTGGTGAAACTGGATCCAAACACTGGATTCTCCGGTAAAGAATGTGCAGAATCAAACGTGGACTGATGGTCATTAACTCCCACCAATCTAGCCGGGCTCTAGAACAGAGATAAGCGCAGATTCACTGATGCCTGTTGATAGGCTGAGAATGTCTGCCGCACGGCAGGGTTCGAGTTCTAATCATAAATGTGCATTATTTCAGTGTGTTTCAGAGTTCAGAAAACGAGGACAGCGTAGGGACTACTCCAAGGACTCCCGGCAAGGTGACCAAGAATTCCCGAGTCAAAATATCTTCTATAAATTTATAAGATTAATTGATATATAATATCTTAATAAATGGTGCTATCTTGACAGCTCAGGAAATTGATTTTTTTAATCCAAAATCTAGAATTATATGATGATGATGATTCAGCTTCTACTAAGACTTAATTGGTTTATATGATGATTTTTTAGAATTTTGTTTTTTTCTCTAAAAGTATTAAGAAAAACTTTCCAAAATCACCATAGTTTTGTTGAGTTAAGAGTTTAGGAAGGTTGGTAGTGTGACAAATATTTTGAAAATGAGATCTAATATGGGTATAGGTTGGACAATCTAAGAGAAAGTGTTCATCATCTTCAACCTTCTTAGTGTCACAAAGGTACACACTCTTTCATCACATGACTTTTTAGGAATTGACCACCCAGTTTCACTATGGAGCTCGTGAGAATTTGTTCTTATCTTAGCAATGCTTATTTTTTTCTTTATACTCGTCAAAACAAATAGATAGTTTTGATCTTCTAGATTAGGGTTGATTACATCATTATAATACCTTAACTTTCTTTTTTCCTCTAACTCTTTATCACACCACATTTTCTCCTTAAATTTTGATTCGATGATATTTTTAATAGTATCTTTATTCTGCAAAATGATGTCTTCCATGATTCCCCAATAGTTTAGCCAAGATTGGGCATCTTTATGCAATCCTCGCTTGAGTCAATGGTGGTTACGACTCGATTTTGTAGCAATTTTAGGAAGTCTATTGTCTTCCATGTTGTTTAACTTGTTCTTATACAATAGGTATCTAATCATAGTCGTGCCCTCAATGGGGGAGAGACTTGCTTCTAAGAGGAGGATGGGATAGGGTGTATTTCCTTTAATTTTGAGATTATAGGTTATAAAAATCTTTTGTATTTACTCTATCTTTCTCCAAGATTCACGAGAGATACTATATCCCCAAACTTCACATCCATAAAGACTAACAGGTGTAACGGGAGTCTCAAAGAGGAGTTTATTCTTATCCCAAATCTAAAGATCAGTTGAATTACAATTGTTTTCAAGCCCATAATAAGTTTTTCATCCCCCAATAATCATTTTCTCAATGCTATAATTTCAATTCAGCTTGTGGTGAATATCAATTCCAAGATATTTGTATGAAGTCACTTCCTCCAAGTTGTTGTTGTCATACACGTAGGTATCATAAGTGATTTTATTGGATTTAATAATCATGACCTTAGTCTTATCAGTATTAACAGTCATACTCATATTGGAGCAAAAATCCTTGAGGATTCTTAGTTGGTTTTCAAGATCATGGGGACTCCTTGTCATAAGAATGGTATCATCGGCATAAAGAAGAAGATTGATGATTATACCAGTGAGAGTAGGACCGACACAACCTGCTTTTTCCAAACAATCTTCTAACTTGTCAATGTATATGTCAAAAAGGGTAGGGGATAAGGGACAACCTTGTTTTACTCCAATATTGCAGTTAATCACTTTCGACCAACCCTCGATGTTTTTAAACTTAGCAATATTGTTCTCATACATCTTTATTGCAACAACTCTCAACTCGAGAGGCACTTTTATCTCTTCCAACCTATTCCAAAGGTTTTTCCTAGGGACCATGTGAAAGTTTTTCTAAAATCAACAAAACAACAAAAAAAGATTAGTTTTAGTAGTGTGGAACTCCTCTGCGATGATCATAAAGGTAACATGATGATCCACATAATATTTTTAGTTAATTCAAAATTATATTTTTAACTAAAATTCAAAATTTTATTTTTAACTAAAATTCATAATTAAATTTAAATAATTATAAACTTGAAAAATAAAAATCAAAGATTATATATTTCTAATTTAAGAATCTTTATTTATTATATTGAAATGAAAGATAACTACTTTTTTAATTTATAAAATTGTTTTAAAAAGTTGTAAAATTTATCATAATTCAATCATTAATCAATAATGAAATTGATTATTATTAATTTACAAATATTTATTATATTTAAAAATAAATAAACTCTTCACTTAAAAAAAAAAAATCAAAACAATTTCAATTTAAATACACTTATAAAATACATCCATCAACTTATAAATAATTTTTAAAATAATATTTTTTTTTTTTAAATACTTAGTTACTATGTGATGAGTTGTAAACCACATTATAGTATTTCATATAACCCACATATTCAAAACCAAATACATAAATTCTATAAAGACAAAAGATTTAAGGATGCTAAGTTTCATTGTAAGTTGGTTCCTTTCACTTTTACATTTATTTCCTTTCTCACACGTGGCATTCATGGCAAGAAAAGGTATAGAAGTTTCTAGAGATAATGGAACAAGATCCAAGTGAGATGAGTTATAGGAGTTGTCTAAAACAGTTACGAGACAACTATCATCATGACATTGATTTAGGTTCAGTTTTCCAAAGGCATAGAAAATTGATCCTATGTAAAGTTGGTCAAAGTTGAGGGCTTTGTGTTAATGTGTGTTTTAAAACAATAATATAAAATTAAAATAATATTTTTTATTAAAAAATTGACATATATACTCACTTCAAGTGGAGCACTTGTGATCAAGATGTTGATGGTGAGAGTAGAGTTGGGAAAAAATGGATCATTATTACTTATTCACACTTTTTTTTGATGGTGAGAGTAGAGTTGGGAAAAAATGGATCATTATTACTTATTCACACTTTTTTTTAGGAAGATGATTGAAAAAAATCAAATCAATGAATTGTTAAAAAAAAAAATGAATTATGATGGAATGTGAATGTAATATTTTAAGAAGAGAGTTTTATTGCCTAATATTTTGAGTGGTTATTTTATCCATTGTCATAGACATAAAGCTCAAAACTGATAATAAAAAAGGATGTTGAGTTGAGAGTTAATAAAACAAAGATAAAGGATAGAATAAATAAAAGAGAATAATAAAGAATAAAGGATAATCATCATTCATGAATAGTTAGAAATTGAAAATATTTTAAATTTTAATATGAAGATAACTATAAACATAGTCAATCCTAAAAACCCATCAACACTACTTTCTTACAAAATTTATTTCAAAAAAATTCAATATATAGTAAATTTATTTTATTTTATTTTAAATTTATTTGTAAAATATATAATATAGAGTATTTCCCTAATTATGAGAATATTAAAACTCAAGATTAATACAATACTTATTAAAAATTCAATATATCACTTGTAAGAATTATGTCCAAAAAAATATCATTTATAAAAATTAATTTTGAATAAAAAAATAACATTCTTCTCAATCATTCAAATTAAATCCAAATTACACAAACAAATAAAAAACTTATATAATCCATTCCACTTACCCAAAATATTGTAAAAAAACGTAATTAAACATAATTATTTAATAAAAATAAAAGTGTCTTTTATAGCTGTAACTCCACCGACTCAAAATTCGATTACTCCCAACTCAACTAGGATTTTGCATGTGAAAGCATTTCACACGATTAGCGTTAAAGCAAAGGAAAGCTTACATATCATGTTGGTAGGTTGGGAGGACACTATCAAAAGAAATTTCAAGCTTCACAATCCAATATTCTATCAGTTAGGTGACAATTATTATTTTTATAATGTAGTTGGGTAGTCAATCGGTGTTGTTGTTATAATGTATTATTATGCTTAAACTTAGGTTATAAATTTGGAATTATTAGATTTTTTTTTAAGGTAATTTTTGAATTGAAATATGGGTTTTAAATGCATGGTATGATGAGTATATGGATATCGAGGTTATGTTTATTTGTTAATAAACTATGAAGTCGTTCTCAAATATTATGTGATAAAATAGATACTATGAATAGGGAATTTTTACATTTTTATAAAGTGTTTTGAGTTTAGGTTTGTTAAATGATCACTTTCTAATCTTTTTATAATTGAAGTTTTGTTTTAATAGATTTTCTATTAATTTTAATTAGTTTGAAAAATTGTTGTAAATATGATGTTATAGTTGAGAATAATAATTCTAATACATTTTCACTTTAAAATTACTTATAAACCCAAGTTTATTATTTCAATCACATCCCCAAATTTGGGTTTGGGAAAGTCAAACCTTTCTTGGTAAGGGAATACAATTCAAAACAATATTTATAATTGATTTTATAGAAACAATGTTTTTTGAAAAGCAATATGGATGACTAGAAAAGAATGTCCATCATATCCAACTCCAAGCTTCAATAAACATAAAGGCAAATTGTTGGCATATTGGACTTAAGGAGGCTCAGCAACAAAGGGTATTGCAACTCAAAATTTATCACTTTTGAAATGATAGTCATTCTTGATCAAGGATGGACTCCCTTGAAATCCAAACGCAACCCCGAAGAAAATTATCTTGGAAATTTTGCTATCATCATACCTATGGAATTGATAATGCTTCTTGAAGAATAATCTAAAATCCATAATCTCGGAAATCTTTGGCCATCATTCAAAGGTGGGATACTATTTGTGGTTTTTATCTGAAGAGGACATGATGCCACCTATCCCAACTTCATGTTGTGATATTTTTACCACCTTCAACCACCCTTACAAAGGTGAGCCAGCCATTTTTATGAGATTTCCATTTTGATGAGACCAAAACAATCCCCGCTTTCCTTTAGTGACTCATTTCACGCCCCAAGAGTCATGCCCAAGTCCAACCTTGGCATCTTGTAACGTCCCCACTATAATCCCCATTTTAATTAATGCTTAATGTAGATATAATGTGTGGCCAAGGCCAAGCGATGTATATGCGAATTGTATTTCTGAATTTTAATAATAAAATGTGGTGTCAATTGTTGGGGGACATGGACAAATATGGGGGTTGATAAATCCACAAGAGAGGGGAGGGTCTAAGTGAATGTCTAAGAGGGGACCAAGGGGGACTTACCCATGTCTATTACTTCAACCCACTTCCACTTCCTAAAATCACTATTGGTATATGAACCTTCTAATTTCTAATTGAGTGTCCCCAAAGCCAATCATTGAATATATGTAAGAGAGTGGGTGTGAGAAGTCGCATCCCATAGTTATTGGGAGCATGGAGGTTGAGTACAATCGATTTGGGGAAGAGTGTAAGTCAAGCAAGTAAGCCCAAGAGAGGAAAATATGTGTGGGGAGTACAATAGTTTTAGACAGTGAATGTTTTGGCATGAAAAACAAGTAGAGAGCAGAAAATAAGAGCTTGGAGTTGGAGCAACCATGGAGGGAGAATTTTGAAGCGTATTTGGAGCATAATATTGAAGAACCATGTTGTTAGGCATGAAGATTGATCTCTTGTGTGAGTTTCACTATAACAACAAGTGAATATTGTTGTTTTCATGGTAGTTTTCCTAGCAGTGAGCTCCCTTGAGTTTCCCAGTAGTGAGATTCATGGTTACCTATGCTAGAGAGACCCTGATAAATGAATGGGACGCCCGATGGACTGAGAGTAGTGAAGGGGTACATTCCTTGGGTTGGGTAGTTCGAGAAGAAGAGAGCTGGTGGAAAATAGGGATAGTTGTAGGAGAATACCAATGGGTTGTGGAATTTTTTGAGTTGTGACTGAACAGTGAGAGACCACGCTCTTTTGTGGATTGCTAGCCCCAGCTCGGGGGTGACTTGTTGTTGATATTTGAGACAACAATTCTATGGTTGGGTGGAACGTTCATCCTAAACAACTGGTTGCACAACCGTTTTTAAAAGATAAGTGTTTTATCTTGTTTATGTGTTGCATTATGAGTTTAATTGTTGTGTATTAACTCAATGTTTGAGAACAATTTATATGCTACTATGTTGAGTTATTTAATTGCATTCGTGTCATTTTTAGCATGTTGTAGATGCATTTAATTAATGGTATCAAACAATAGTTAAATCTATATAATTCATAGCTAGTAAGCTACAAGAAATTTGTTAGCATGAAAATTTTAATTTTATGTGTTTTCTGCATAGTAATGACCCTCAGTTCAGCTGGGAGTTGTTACACATCTTGTGGATGTGTGGCATCGCGACGATTCTCACTTGGAAGATTGGCTCAACCAAGGATACTTCACCCGGACTATGCCTCTTCACCTATAGCATACCCATACTATGTTCTAGGCTACAGACAAGTCACACTCCTACTTTGTGCAACTCACTTGTATGCTTAGACAATTGCTAACATGCTTTAACACTTAGTCATTACGGAATACAATGGAAAATGTGAAACACAAGAACATCTACACTTAGTGTGGAGTGGCATAGGTGCTAATACACAACTAGTTTATTATATTGAAAAGGTTCAATACAATACAATACAATGTAGAGTGGGTGTTATTGTCCCAATTGCAAAGATGGAAGCGTTAATAGCGATCCCTATAATCTGAGTTGGGCCCTGCGTCACACAATCCAACTTGACCTTAGGATATTCTTTGTAACAACCCAAGCTCACTATTGGGCAATGCTACTTCAAAATTCCTAATGCACGAATACTACTTATAACACTCCATGTTACAAGTAGACAGGATTAACTGTGCACAACCCTAAAGATGCTAGCCTTGGGACTCATGTTGAGTCTCACTCTATGGGTACACTTCTTTTAATACAATCATAGCAAAGAAATAAATGTCACAAATCCTCTTTGTGCTTTATCCCTTTAAGAATGCATATATATTGTTGTGCGAGCAACACTCTGTACACCAAATATTGTTGTATGCACAATCAATCCAATGATACATGCAGATTCTATCACTTTGTGCGCATGGATTGCTTCATTACACACTCGGCGATTCATACCATGCCTTGATATATTCTAATCATACCCGCGGGGTTTTAACTACTGAGATACTTATGGTGTCATGCTTGGCATGAGCAACAATATATATATATATATATATATATATATATATATATATATATATATATATATATATATATATATATATATATATATATATGTTGGTTTTCTTCATATGAGATATGAGAGATATTAGATATATTATTACAATGATGAGTGTTCATATATAGGGAACATAGGAGTGACCATCCATGAAGGATGCATCCAACGAATAATCAATAACTATTTGTTATTATTATTTACTTATTATATACTATGGTTAATAATCAATTAATGGTATATTATTAATTATTGTCTTTTAGAGAATGTTTCGATGTTGTCCAAACATCATCAATACTCCCTCCTTGAGGGAGACACTCTGTAACATGCCACTCTTGTCTTTGAGTATGCAAACTTCACCTAGACTCATGACACTTATCTTTCAGTCTTGGGAGACATCTCTCTCCCACCTGAGCCGAGGAGAAACTCCTTCTGTAGTTCTCCCTCTTAGCCAATTAACTTTCTCTAAGATTAGGATCACTTTGGGTCCGCATGTGATAACATGTAACATCTTGAGTCTTTATCATTCCTTGTCAAATCACCATGACTAGGACAAAAGACCACACCATGATCTTTCAACACAGGCACACACCTATGAGTGGATAATGGAAGCTTGATTACTAAGCGACACTTGGAAGCTTTAAACACCTTGAGTCCATATTATTCTTGTCATGATCAAGGAAGGATTATGTTGGGCCCATTTATCACAAGTGCACCTTTGTGATAAATGTATCCTATCTCACAATTACGTAGGCCAATGTAGGAGAAGTTATGCCTAATGTTGAACATCAACACTCCCTCTCTTACCTAGGAATTATCTTTCCATAGTAGACAACTACTATCCATAGACACACAATCTCTACGCGATTGGTCCAAAACCACCATAGTAGAAAAGATTTGTCACACATGGCACTCCCATGTGGACTTCTAGAGGCTACTCCCTCTAGGAACACTTAGGGTCAACTCCCCATGGTGTGAGACATCAAGGGTCCGCTCCCTTGACATGTCCTCATGTTCTGAAGGCATTAGGACTGATGAGTTTGTAGCTTAAAATGTGCACTTATTCCTTATCGGATAAGTGTTCCACTTATCTCTTCTAGGATAAGTGTCCTCACGGATCAACTCAATTCAATTCCGCAGGAGAATGCAGTCACGGAGAGAGTTTATCACACATGGCACTCCATGTGGACTTCTAGAAGGCTACACCCTCTAGAGCTTAGGGTCAACTCCATAGTGTATGGCGTCAAGGGTCAACTCCCTTTATATGTCCTCACGTGCTCTCCATGGGATGTTGGGTTATAATCCAACCACACTTATCCCTTCTGGGATAAGCCCAAACCCACTTATCCCTTCTCAGAGAAGTGTCATCACAAATCAAATCAGCTCAGTCACAAAGGAATATGATACGGAGAATGTCTCGGGAAGCTACAAAACATCAACACTCCCTCTCAATGAGGAGGCATTCCTCTTCCATGCCAAGTCATCCGCGAAAAGTACTTGAACTTCCTCTTGGTTTGGTAAGAACATCAACAACCTACTCATCTGTGGGAAGGTACTGCACCAATACTTCCTTCCTGCGCACCATGTCTCAAATGTAATGGTACTTGAGAATCTCAATATGGTTCAATTTGTCATGAAACAACGGATTATTGGAGATCTTCACACAACTTTGGTTACCATAATGAATAATGGTGGAATCCGGCACATGTTCGAATAAATATGCAAAGGGGCTTGTGAGAAACCACCAGCGCTTCACGGTGTCATATTTAATGCAATGTATATGCTTCTATTGTGCTCCAAAGCCACAAAAGTTGTTTCTTATACCGAAGGAAAACCATGGGAAGATACCAAGTGAAGCTTAACACATGAAGGTGCTTTTCTTTCCAACTAGCTCCACGCTTGTCAGTCAATGTATTCATGCCATGTCATATCAATACTAGAAGTATATCTCGGTTCATGTCGAACTATGACTCACAAGTATCTCAACACATGCTTCCTGTGATCCTGGTAGAATTATATCTTTCAATTTGAATTATAAACTAGCTAAGTGCACTCTTTGCACTTAATAATTATTTGGTTTTTGGTGTTAACAAATACATCAATTATCCAACCAACTATCTATACAGAGTTGGATCAATTTAAATCATAATCGGATGAAGACACGCTTAGTTTCTTAGGATTTAGTCATCATTGAGATGGCCAGTCACATGCTTCAAGTTCGGTATCTCAAACTTCTTGAATGTCTCCGAAATTTGTGTACTTCCACGACTTCGAGAAGATCTCATCGAGTTCTTTTGCCACACCTCTAGTCCCAGAGGTAGTGCATCATACCAGATCCTTCATCTCAAACTCGGGGCAGCCAATGCATACTTGCATTCAATAATAAGGCTCCTTGTACTGATGAGGATTAAATCATCAAGCGTGGGGACCGGGAATCAAGTATCCATAGTTACTTGATCTTGTAGTACATGTTGGGATCAACAACACTTTTGTTGAACCCCAAACTCATCAAAAGGTGTCCTCAATCCTCATGTACCAAGCTCTAGGTTACTTTGCTTGAGTCCATCACAGACCTTCTTCAACCTACACACATGAGATTCCCTTCCATCTATGGCCAAAACCATCTTCATTTCAGTGTATATTTCTTCACGAATTTCTCCATTGAAGGTTGTATTCACATCCATCACGTTAGTTTCCAACCCATGGATGATACGAGGGGCAATAATCGTCTGTATAGAAGTGTATCGAACAATAGGAAAATGTCTCCCTCATAATCTATTCCCTCCACCTAGAGAATCCTTTAGCAACAAATCTTGCTTTGTACTACCGATACTTCCATCAGTTATATATTTGATCTTATAGATCCATTTTGGAAATCACTTTCACGGTTTCTTCGGGTCTCAAAACAATATCCACACACATCATTCTTCATGATGGTGATACTCCTCCATCATAGCACATCTCTCCACTCTTGGTTGACAAGATGCCTCCTCATAACATGAAGGCTCGGAACCAATGATGTGGCTCATAGCTGTGATATAGCATGAATATCTTTGAGGTCTCTTGCTCTCGGAAGGTACCACGAGGAGTTGCATGTCCTTCTACCTCTATGATCGTGAGCCATGTAGGTCTCTCTTCTAAATTTATATTGGACACCCAAATATCTGAAGTGTCCAACCTCGGGCTTCACTCCGATGAAAGCTTCTCCAGGAGTCATGTTACAAAAAAGTCTTGTGAGGACTTATATTATGAACATACATACAATGTTTCACAAATGAATATGTCCATATACTTTTTATCTCAAATACTCTGCAAATAAATAGGGCAGAATGTTTCACAAATGAATATGTCCATATACTTTTTATCTCAAATACTCTGCAAATAAATAGGGCAGTCGTCATGGATATCTGAATTCCAAAATTTCCCAAAACAGTAAGTTGTTTACATATGTTTGATCATCATGTTGAGAATGAATGTGTCAGTTTCGCAAAAATTCGTTGATTCTAACGATGAATCCAACAACTCCACAAAAGATTGACCACCAAATCTATCTAAAGTTTTTCATTGATCTCAATTACTGAGAATCTTAGATGATCAATATCCTACATGTGATATATGACTAACTTCCCATTTACTGTCATAAAGTCTGATATGTATGCATCTCCGTGAAACATAATAAAATGTCGTGGACGAAAAAAAAAATTGCAAGCCCTTCTAACTTAATCGCAAGCCCGGATGTTGAGTTCATGTTTAGGAACATCCTTGTTATACTCACGGTGATAAGTGATTAACAGGTTTTGCACAACAACTACAGTAGAAGCGTCGTTCCACCAGTAATTCAACAAATTTAGTGGAAATGGAGACCAAGAAGAGGATTCCACGTCAAACACTATTTCATTCCCCAAGCTTTGTATGAATATCTTATTTCCCATAATAGTAGAGCTCGGTACGGGGTCAAAACCTATGTGAAGCGCATCGATTAGGGTTTGAAAACTGGAAATGTGGGTCCATTTCTTAGTAGATGGCTCGTACATTTCACCTCATGGATCAGTTTGATCACTGCACCCTCCGAACACGTAAATTATTCCATGAACAGTGGCGAAAAAAACCCCTCGCCTCGATATATCTCTGGATCATATACGTAGGCATTGTTGTGCTCGAATATGTCAATTCGACCACCGATAACATATAGTCTCCTTGATCCATAATGGCTTTGCATCTTGATCTAGGTGTTGTAGCTAATGCCAACCACTCTTCATCATTAAGTGCGCATGAGGCCACAGTCCCAACTTTGGACGGTATTCATTTACCTAAATAAATCTCAGTATTCTTCCAACAAGACGTAGACGTTTAAAACGAACATAAATCCTTGGCGTCAGAACTGTTTGGATAACTTTGATGTTCCATTAATTCCCAGGCTGACTCCTTCCGAATAGAGTCTCATTAGCGATCACTTTCAATACCTTACGAATGATCAAGAAATAAAATTACATCTACCCTTTGACATTCACAAAGATAAATGATTTCATTTTGGTGTATATGTTCCAGTTCTGAGAGTGATCACATTAAACAATTCGGGAAACCTTGCTCAGTTGACAGGGATGATACTTCCAATGTTTCAAAATTCTGGATGCAAATATTAATAACAATGAATGGTCACTGCAGTGACAACCAATCATTTCACATATTACAACGCAAATCATCCAGGGTTCCAAACGGATCATTGTTGGCAATATTACAGTGCTGATTATCGTTGGCAATATTACACATGGTGACAACCAATCGTTTTCCATTGGATCACAGCTAGATTTGAAAGCCACCATCTCTCAATCAAATTACTCACGCACACGTGGTTTTCAAAATGGCGAACTTGCATGGCAGTATCCTCTCTTTAAAGCCAAGGATTTGACATCAATCTCTTGAACCCGACGATCGAGTTGTTCATGTGGAAGATTCTGGACATGGCCAAGGGTTTCAACGAGCCATTGGAAAGATAATTGATATTTGTATATGACGTAGAGGGTTGTACATTACCCTGCTTCTATGTATCATAGCAAGCTATCTCTCATTTTCCTAGGCCCTCCGTGAGGGAGTCGAGCCCAGTCCTGCTCTGATATCATGTTGGTTTTTCTTCATATGAGATATGAGAGATATTCGATATATTATTACAATGATGAGTGTTCCATATATAGGGAATATAAGGTGACCATCCATGAAAGGATGCTTCCCTTGAATAATCAATAACTATTTGTTATTATTATTTACTTATTATATACTATAGTTAATAATCAATTAATTATTATTTTTAGAGAATGTCTTCCCGATGTTGTCCAAACATCAACAATATATATAGAATGAGTGATCCCATCAAATTGCATTAAGGCCAACAATATATATTGCATGCCTTCAACTTGACACTTGTCACCTTCAGAAGTAGCTTTAGCCACTTGGTGACTCATTCCCTTCCCTCGGGAACTTAGGATAAATACATATCCATAAATTAAACTTCTAGAAACATTAATAAAATATTTGCTTGACTTGAGCTTCCCCTTTTTCCTTTTTAGTGGAGTTTATCCCCCGTCTCTTTTTCGTCTAATTTGAGTTTGCGCGCAGTGATGTGATTGTATTAACAATCTTGAGGGTGATTACTTTTACAATACATGCGCACTGGCTTTTTGCATCCAGGCTCACCGGCCTTATAATATAATCATATATACAAGGCTCCCTAGCCTCAAAACCGCGTGCTTAATCTGATGTGCGCAAGACTTTGGGATGTGCACACTCTTCTTTTGATGCGCCATCCTCACACACTTTCACAAATGTGTGTTGCATTGTAAAATGTGTGTGTTCTTTCTTTGATGCATAATCCTCACGCAATCATCAAACTATAGAATGTGCACACATAACTGAATTCAAGACTTGCTACTAACAACTCACTAACTTGTATATATATATATATATATATATATATACACACACACACACATTTATATTTACATTTACAGTTGGGGTTTGGCCTAGGGGTATTACATTCTCGTCCCCCTTATTTATGCATTGTCCTTAGTGCATTACATACACATGTATACTCAAAAATTTCAAAAGTATTCAAAGAGATGTGAATACTCTGCCCACATAGAATCCTCATGCTCCTAGGTTGCATCCTTGGGACCGTAACAGGTCCAATGGACCTTTACCAATCCTACTGCGTGATTATGTACCATCTTGACTTTTCGATCCAATATGCGCACTAGTTGAACTCAGAAGTTACCCTGTTGCTCCACATGAATCACATTCCAATCAATGACATGATTAGCATCAGGTATATACTTTTTAAGTAAAGAAACATGGAATATATTGTGAATACTCAAGGATGCGGGTAGAACCAACATATATGCAAGAGGACCAATCCTCTCTAGGATTTCGAATGGCCCACAATATCATGCTGCTAACTTAGATAAATTCCCCAACTTCAGGGTACTTCGTTTTGCTTTTACCTTTAGGAACACATGGTCACCCACTTTAAATTCTCTAAAATTTCAACCTTTATCTATGCAGGTTTTTTGTCTGTCTTGGGAAGCTTTTAAATTTTTCTTTATTTTTACCATCTTCTCTTCCATTTCCCGGAGCAGATCTGGCCCAACTATTGTGCGGTCTGTTGGGTTATCCCAACTCACAGGTGTGTTGCACCTTCTACCATATAGTGCTTCAAATGGACTCATTTTTAAAGATGTTTGATATCCATTGTTGTAAGCAAACTCTACCAAATGTAAGTAGTCTTCCCATTTTGATGGTTTATCCAACACATACATCCTTAGCATATCTTCTATTACTTGATTTACCCTCTTTTCTTGCCCATTTGTCTTAGGGTGATATGTTGTTCTCAAGTTAATACTTGTCCCAATTCCTTTGAATAATCCCTTCCAAAACTTTGGGATCTTTGTCAAAGACAATTGCCTTAGGCATACCGTGCAATTTAGCAGTTTCTCGCATGTATATCTCAACAATTTTAGCTACCTTGTAAGTTGACTTCACTGGAATGAAATGGGTAGCTTTTCCAAGCTTATCCACTACCACAGCGATGAAATCATGTTGCTTGGCTGATATGGGAAGCTTAGTTATAAAATCCATTGTTATAACTTCCCACTTCCACTCAAGAATGGGGAAAGGCTATAACAAACCATCTGGCTATATGTGCTCAGCCTTAACCTTATGACATTTGAGACATCTAGAAATAAAATTAGCAACTTCCTTTTTCATACATGGCCAATGGTATTGCTTCTTGACTGCGACAATTGTCTTTTGGTAACCTAGATGTCCAACATAAGGAACCTTATGCATCTCTGACAATATCAGTATTTTCAAATCCTAGTCATTGGGCACATAGACTCTGTGTCAGGACATGAGGATCATGTCCTCTCTTAACTCATAACCTCCCAATTTTTTCTGCGACATACCTTGCTATAAGTTCGCCTTTATGTCTACATAGCGCAGATCTGATTTGGAAACTTCTAAAATTCTTCCGCATAAATTTTTCTAGTACATGATAATGGTTGTAGCATGCATTACATGCACTCTCCTGTTGAGTGCATCAACCACCTTGTTCTTTTTTCCTTTGATATGATTTAAGTCAAAATCATACTCATTGAGGAACTCTAACCACCTCCTTTTTCTAGCATTTAAACTCGATTGTCCAAACAAATATTTCATACCACAATGGTTTGTTCTTAGCTCAAATATTTTACCCATAAGATAATGTTGCCACATATTCAAGGCATGCACTATAGCTGCCAATTCTAAATCGTGAGTGGCATGGAGCCTTTCATGTTCTTTCAACTTTCTTGACTCATTACACACCACATGCCCATTCTAAATCAGGACTCCACCGATTCCTTCCTTTTATGCATTTGTGCACACAATGAAGTTTTCATCTGGATCATGAATTCTTAAAATTGGTGCACTTGTCATCAAACTCTTCAAGTGATGAAAACTCCTTGCACAATCCAGAGTCCATTCAAATTGTGCACCTTTCTTTTGCAGGGATGTGATTGGATGTGCAATGTGTGAGAATCCTTCTAAAAATCTTATGTAGTACCCAGATAGTCCCATAAAGGATCTCACTTCTACGACATTTCTTGGTGTTGGTCATTCCTCAATGGATTTTATCTTGGTTGGGTCCACAACTATTCCTTCCTCTTAAATGATATGACCCAAGTAATGAATCTACCTTTGGAAAAATGAACACTTGCTCAAATTTGCATAAAGTTGATGCTCCCTCAATACCTGCAACATCATCCTCAAGTGTTATTCATGCTCTTATTTAGACTTTGAGAAAATAAGTATGTCATCAAAAAATATAATGACAAACATATCTAAATAACTTCTGAAAACTCCATTCATTAAACACATCAAGAAAATTGGTGCATTTGACAACCCAAATGGCACCACTATAAACTCGTAATGACCACACCTTCTTCTGAAGGGAGTCTTGTTGATGTCTACCTCTTTTATTCTCACATGGTGATATCCAAATATGAGATCAATCTTGGAAAATATCCCTGTGCCTCTTACCTGATCAAACAGGTCATCTATCCTTGGCAAAGGATACTTGTTCTTCACTCTTACTTTATTCAACTTCTTGAAGTCAATACAAAGTTGCAGTGTACCATCTTTCTTCTTCACGAACAAAGCGAGCGCACCCCGAGGTGACACGCTTGGGCGTATATACCCCTTCTTTAGAAGCTCTTCAAGTTACATATGCAACTCCTTCAATTCTAACGTACTCATCCTATAAGGAGTCTTGGATACGAAAGTTTCTCCCGACATCAGATCTATAGAAAAATCAATATCTCTTTTCCATGGAAACCCCGATATTTCTTTAAAGACATCCTCAAATTCCTTTAGTACTGCGTAGTCTTCAACACTTGGCACTTTATACACGGGTGCCTCCTCCGTGCGCACTGCAAATACTTGACATCCCTTCCTGTAAATTTTCTTCAATTGCAATGCCTTGAATCGTTCTCAAATTTCCTTACTCATCCAAGCAAGCAAATGCCTTATTATAACAGTCTAGAACATCATGATGTTGTTCTAACCAATTCATGCCAATGAGGCAATCATACGAACCCAAAGGTATGATATTCAAATCAGCCTTTGTGCATAGTCCATTCATCTCCATTGGACATGTCTTAACCATCTCATTAATTTTCCTTTTTCCCCCTGTAGCTAACTTCACAAACTAAGGTTTTCCAATTTTTCTTCTCGACAATTCAAATCTTTCCACCAATTTAGGATCTAGATAACTATGAATAGCTCTCGAGTCAATTAAAATAGCAATGGGTTGGTCATTAATCTTACCTTCCACCTCGATCATTTGTGACTGAAACACAACTTGCTTGTTGTTTAGGGCTGCGTAAATTCTAAGTACACTTCTACCCATGTCTTTGATTGTCGCAGCTTATTGTACACTATGTGCAGTCCTCGTTTTTTCACCTCTTTGAGGGAAATCTCTAAATATATGATTTCCGTCGCAACCCCAACATTTCATTGGTTGTTGCCTTGGCTTGGTTTCCATTGCCTCAATAATTCTAGGCTCCTTGGAAATTGGTTGTCCTTGCGCAGTATTTTTGGAAAATGGTGGCTTAGTCCCCTTCTTCCTTTGTTCCACCTTGCTTTTCATCTTGTCTTCCCAAGCCTTTTGGAAAGTCGATCTTACCCTTTTCTAATCATAAAGACATTTATCTATCCTTACAATTTCCTCCAATGTCTTGGGATCATCATATTGTATCTTATCACTAATAATTGATGCCATTCCACTTAGATACCTTTGAATCTTCACATGTTCATCCTTGTTAAAAGGCATATATTTCAACAACTCTAAAAATCTCCTTTTGTACTCGTTTATGGTCTTGTTCCCAAGCTTGAGTTCAAAGAACTTCTTCATTTTCTTGTCATAGTAGCGCTTGGTTAAATATATTTTTTCAAAATATTACTTGAATTCCCTCCAAGTAACCTTCTTGTCACGAATGTGTTTCACTTGCACTTATTGATCCCACCACATTGATGCTTTCCCCTTGAGTTGATAAATGGAAATTCACCCTTCTGCCCACGAGAAGTAATTCTGCAGCTGGAAGTATTTTCTCATACCTAGCAACCAAGTTTTTGCATCCTCATCCTTCTTATGCTCACCATCAAAAGTAGGAGGCTTGATCTTATTCGTTTCCCCCTGTAGCTCGTCCACGCTAGTCCTCCTCTTATGATTTATAATAGGAGATGGGCTCGAACTATTGTGCATTCTCCAAGATGAATATCTTTGGGAGTGATGGAGATGCTTGTCAACACTTTTTGTTTTTCTTCCCTCATCATGAGATCTGTTTCTTCATGACCTACTTGCCTTTGTCTCCTTATCCATTTTCTTTTCTATTATGTCCAAGCTTTGCATCAATTTGACATTGAAGTCATCTTGTTGCTCCTTGGATTTCATAAGCCTTTCATTGTCAACCTTATAGCTTTGGACATATTTTTGCAGTCCCTTTATTGTTTCTACCAAGTTCATGTTGTCTACTAAGGCTTCCCTATGTCCATTGAATTCTATACCTTCAATACCCATACAAGCGTACAACCTTTCCATTTCTTCATCATGACTATAGGTTCTATGCGCACATGCCATGCCTTTAATCTTCACGTTGATCCTACCCTAAACTAATCGTTGTTTAATTCTGCAAAAAGTGCAGTCAATAAGATTTGTTAGACTAATTAATGCGACAATTTTATGAAAGCTATGCACAATTTGTTAGAATCTCTTCTTTTCATTTTCCTTTAGATGATTTTTAACTTCCAAATTCTAGTGCGCAAACCCATCCATCATTGTTTTTGTGTGCATCACAACTCTATACTGTGCACCAATGATTTTCCGCGCAAAATTAACTTTGCATTGTGCAACACCAATACTTAACGTACATGTTTATTTCATGCTAATATCTGGCCCATATAAGTCCAGTGTTGAACCAATTTCTCTGATACTAGAATGTAGCGTCCCCAGACTCCTGAGCTGGGCCACGTCACACAATCTCAACTTCATCCTCTAGGATATTCCTTGTAGAAGCCAAGCTCACTATTGGACAATGCTACTTCACAATTCCTAGTGCGTGGATACTACTAATAACACTCCCTGTTACAAGTAGATCGAATTAACTGCACACAACCCTAAGGTACTGCACCAGACTCGTGTTGATCCTCACTCTACAAGTATACTTATTTTAATACAATCATAGTAGTGGAATAAATGTCACAAAACTACTATGCGCTTTAGCCCTGCAGAACACATATATATTGTTGTGCATGCAACGCTCTACACACCAAATACTAAGGCGCGTGCAATCAATCCAATGCTACATGTAGATTCTATCACTTTGTGCGCACATACTACTTCACTGTGCACTCAACGATTCATACCATGCCTTGATATCTTCTAATCATACAACAAAGTTTAACTTACATGAATACTTAGGAAATTTCATACTTCTCATGAGCAACAATACATACATACACACACACACACACATATATATTCATTATACATGTAGATAACAAGAAACACTTATAACTTTCATGCTCACATGTGACGCAACATACATGAATAAGAAACCTATATATATATATATATATAAGAAATAATATTGCATAGAGTTAACCACAATAAGCAGATGCAAATTCATATAGAATATAAACCCATTTAAAATATAACATCAGAGCACACAGTAATTAAACAAGCTTGTGAAGGACACTTATCTCTAATGAAAAGTCACCAACTGCGTGCAAGACTCAGACGTTCCTCCCATCCATAGACTTTGTCGCTCATAATATTTAAACGACAGGTCACCTCCGAGCTGGGCTTAAACTCCACAAGAAAAAGGGTTCCTATCTCTAGACTATGGTCTGATATTCAACAAAAGCCTTGGTCCAAGGTGCAAACTGTTGCAACTAGCCTACAGTGCCTCTTTCCCCACATGCATGTCCCATCCCAGGAAGTGTGCTCCTTCTCTGCTCAACAATCCTTCGTTTAACTCACTTCCCTTCTGGGGATTTAGCAACAGGTCAGATAGGAAGTCTCAGAGCCCTATATCTAATGCCCAACACACCAGGAAACAATTCCTAGCAAACTCTCACCTGGAGAGAGTGCTCACGGGCCTGACAACCAACCTCTTCGATAGTAAACAAGCCTTCCCAAGCACAAGTTTAAGAAAAATGACAATAAGTTACAACAAAATATGTATTCCTTCCTAGAGGAAATTTCATCTGAAGGATTTCAGAATGAGTGATCCCCCTGATTTACACTAAGGCCAACAATATATATTGCATGTCTTCAACTCGACATTTTTCGCCTTCATAAGTAGCTTCCTCCACTTGGTGACTCGTTCCCTACCCTCGGGAACTTAGGATAAATACATATCCATAAATTAAACTTCTTGAAATATTAATAAAATATTCCCGTGACTTAAGCTTACCCTTTTTCCTTTTCCGTGGAGTTTAGCCCCCGTATCTTTTTTTATGTGAGTTGAATATACGTGCAGTGATGTAATTATATTAACAGTCTTGAGGGTGATTACATTTACAATATAGGTGCACTGGCCTTTTGCATCCAGGCTCACCAGCCTTAAAATACAAACATATATACAAAGGCTCTTTGGCCTCAAAACTAAATCTGATGTACGCAAGACTCTGATATGTGCACACTCTTATTTTGATGCACCACCCTCACACACTTTCACAATTGTGTGCTACACTATAAAATGTGCGCGTTCTTTCTTTGATGCACAATCCTCGTGCAATCACCAAACTATGGAATGTGAGCACAAAACTGAATTCAAGACTTGCTACTAACAACTCACTAGCTTATATATATATATATATACAGTCGGGGTTTGACCTAGGGGTATTATAGGTAGGGTCTCATGACTCACTCGATACAATAGAACTTTTCGGACTTGCAGATTCATCACACCAAGACTCCTTCGTCGTACCTCCTGCCTTAGCTTATGGTGAACCCCAACTGTGTGCCCACCTCAGACCAAACTCTTGTCTCGTGCCTTGCTCACTTGCTCATGCCTCTTGGTTGTGTGCCTTGTGCTCTTATATGGACTCCAGTTGTCATCTTCATGAATCGTCGTGTCCTTTGGGTTTGTTTTTCCCATTCGTGGACAATCATGCCCAAACGGACCAATGCACCCCTTCGTGGATCGATGCACCCAAATGAACTTGTGCACTCGTCAACCTTTGCATCTCTTGGACTGGTGCGCCCCATCCTTGGGAACACACCCCTTTCCTTGTGTTCTTCCTTGTGGCAATCAACGTGGCTCTCCATGGGTGTGTCCATGGGGTCATCCAACCTCTCCAACATGCCCATGCTTCCAAGGATAGGCAATTCCACTCCTTGGGTGCACGCCCAAGTTGCCCCATCCTTTCCTAAACACAACCTAAGTCTCCATCATTTGTCGCAAGGCAAGTAAGGCACATGCCCCTTGGGTTCTCACATCACCATCGTGCACCCAACGTGCTACTATCCGCACCCATAAGAAAAGTGATTTCCCAACTGATCACATCCTCCTCATGCTCTTTGTCTGACTCATCTCTAAATCCACCCAAGGAGCATGCACGCTCAATGGGTGTCACAAAAGGCCTTACATCCTCCCCTACTATACTTGTTGTCGTCTCGACAACTTTCACTACACTTGCAATCCATAGTGACCTCTTTCAAACTCCCAAATCATGTTCTCATGTTTCCACAAGGAATCACATCTCTCCCAATTGTCCTCTTCATCAAGTTTGTCCTTCCAATGGATAAAGTACTCATGCACTCGACCTTTGCCCTGTCCCAAGATGTGATGTGCCAAAATTTTATCCACCTCCAACTCTAGCTTGTTTGCAACCATGGTCGATGGTGCTCTGAATGGTTCAACTTGACTTGGGTCATCCGGGTCCCTTTGACATGACGTCGACTAGCTAATGTGGAAGACATGATGAATGTGTCTCATGTGGAACATAAACTCCAATATGTAGGT
>SNQJ01S0081662.1:0-16401 GCA_010110895.2 Picea sitchensis
ATAAACAAAGCAATAAAAATAATATAAAAAATCAATAAGAAATAGTAAAAAGTGAATAAATATGGGTGAAAAGGACCTTTTACCATTTCATTGTTACTTTGCCCAAAAACTTGTCCAACATACCTCATTTTCCCCCAAATTTAGTTTCTCAATTGTGGGAGGCACAAGCGATCATTTGGTGAATGGTTTCATCCAATGAGGTAATCTCTTGATTCTCCAACTTTTCCATGGTTTATTTTTGGTTTTTATTGGGAATTTTTAGGGTTTTGAGTCCATTTTAGGGTCGGAACATGCGCTCAAGCATTCTCGCAGGTGGGCCATGCGAGACCTGTGAGAATCTAATATTCTCGCAGGTGGACTTCAGGGCACCTGTGAGAATCTCTCACTGTGAAAAATTTCACTTGCAAGGGCCGAAAAATGGATTTTAACATGTGGTTTTGCTCAATAAAAATTATGCAAGAGTTTAAAACAAGTTGTTGACTTCCCTCTTATGACTCTTTTGTAGGTGTTTTACCATCACAATGTTGGAATGGAGAGAAAGAGAACATGAGGAGGATGATTCCATTGCCAGGAATGACACAAGTACAGTCGTTGCCCTCCGGGAATGTGGGCTCTTGAAATTTTTTAGGATCCCGGGCATGAGAGCCCAACTCAGGTTGTTGGAATACCTGGCCCACATGTGGGACGTGGATAAAAAATTATTTCACGTGGGAGTCCATACGCTAACACTAGATATCGAGGATATCTATTTTCTGACGGGGTTGTCATGACGTGGATACCATACTACTTTGACTGGAGGTAGAGGCGACAAACTTCCTATGAGCGAGTATGTTCACCAATATTGTGTTCCGAGGTAGAGGGAAGCAAGGGTAAGGTTTCCATTTTGGGGGTCCAAGATTTGACCTTATGGACTATCCTATTTACTATTGCATGCATGGCTGGGAGCACGACTCCGTACATGGCTCTCCAGATCTATTTCCAATATGCCATAGAGTGCACAGAGCCTCGAGTTTTTAACTGGTCGGACGCAGTTCTCCGTAGTATGAAGAGACAACTGACGAAGTACAGAAAGGGTGACTTGAAGTAGTTTGGGTATGGGTCACTTTTGATTTCATTCTTCCTCAAGAGGGTCCCACTGCTACGACTACAGGTTGATTGGGGTTTACCGGCCCCACAGGATCCGAGGATGCTGAGGTGGTGTAACCTCATGGCTCGACACATAGCAGGGCCTATAATCAAGTATAATGATTCATTTTTTGACTAGTTGAGGCCCCAGATGTTGATGATTGACGACTATACATATGTCGGTTTGGATTTCCGAGGGGATCCAGATTTGGTCCTACCCGAGGATGCTCAGTGGGGTGACTTAGGTGAGAAGTACACATTTTGTTCTTTTTAAATGTTTTTGCAAATTTTATCATATGAAATTTGTTTATGTTTATCCAAGGACTAATCAAAAAATTTGTTTTTGATGACACAGATGTGGGGTCGTATCGACCTCCAGGAACGTCTCCCATTCAAAGGCGAGGAGAAGCGGCTCCGATGGTGAGATGGGATGCCGAGGACTACGAGGAAGTGGAACATAACTTATAGGGGTTGGCCGCGGATGTCCCGGACATTTCTGTTGGGGAGATCCCAAGATGTTACCAACGCCATACTGTGGGCGTGTCTGAGTCTCTCAGTCAACTGCTTCATAGGGTAGCTCGAGTAGTTGTGTGTTATCATGAGTGTCATCCATGATGCTATTTTGTAGAAGCTATGGGCTTCGTATTTTGAGATTTTGATCCTTTGACATAAACTTTTTGTAAAAACTTTTGATCGTTATATACATATATACGAATTCTACCAGCTTATTTTGTGTTGTGTTATACATGTGATGTGTGATTGGTTTATAAATGTCCCAAATGTCTGTCTAACACAAGTTAGATAAGGCATCAGTCAATGTATTTAGACATCTAGGAATGTGTTGATATTCGATATAATCAAAATAACGTTCCAAGAGGCAAATTCATAAATATACCCGTAATAAAGTAGGACTTTGGATAGCATAGACATTACTTCATTGTAGTACCACTAGATATGAATAGATTCGTATAACCAAGTGGTGGATATCAAGCGAAATAGCATCAATCAACAATTCGATGACGATGCTATATTCTGCAATATTATTGGTCGCACGACCGAGGCACACACCTCGTAGACTAATAAGTTTGTTTGTAGGGGCGTAAATTGCCCATACAACAGAAGCAAGGTTCTGAGTACTATGGCTAGCACCATCGGCGAAGCCAATGTGGGGTTCTGAAGACTCTGACATATGGAAACCAAGCAGAACGCAAGATAAGCGGTCGAGGGTAGAGACCAAATAACGAAAAAACATACTAAAGTAACACACAAAAAGTATGATACAATAAAATACAAGCACTCATGCACAAGTGATCTTAAGCATAGTACTTCTTTAAGTACAACCCATTTCTGGGTTCACTCAAAGGGATACCATCATAGTCCACGAACTCGTAAGCTCCTTTCTCCAAAACTCGTTTGACGATATAAGGACCTCGCCACATAGATTCAAATTTTCTGTCTCCTAGCATATACCGATCTTGTTCGTAAAGGAGAACCAGGTCACCTTCGGAGAAAACGCGTGGCTTGACATGTTTGTCGTATTGGGCTTTGATGTGTTTCTTTTGGGCTTCTATAACTAGGGTGGCATTGCGACGGGTTTCGTCTAATTGCATGAGATATAACAGTTGTTCTTCTTTGGCAGAAGTGTTTGGGAGAAGTTTGAAGGCTAGTTTTAGGGAGGGTATCTCACATTCAATTAGCAATATGGCTTCTAGACCATAGACTAACTGGAATGGTGTAAACCTGGTAGCAGACTTAACAGATGTCCAGTAAGCCCACAATGCTGAAAACAACATCGTGTGCCAACTTGTTTTGTGAATCCCTATCATTCGTCGAAGCATGGTAGTGAGGATTTTGTTTATTTCTTCAACTTGGCCATTGGCTTGTGGGTAATAGGGTGTTAAGTTTTCATGGTGAAGACCCAAATTTTCAGTGATTTTGGACATCATGAAGTTTCTAAAGTCACTACCGTGGTCAGTAACAATAGATTGAGGAACACCAAACCAAGCAATGATGTGACTGAATATAAATAATACTGCAGTCCTTCTGGTATTGTCGAATGTTGGCATCGCCTTGGCCCATTTCATAAAATAATCTATGGCTACAACAATGTATCCATGCCCCCCTGGACGAGTGAGGGTGACATGTCATGAAATTGATACCCCATTTCGCAAAAGGACCAACGAAGACCATAGGGTGTAGAAGAGCAGGGTGTGATCGTATTTTATTGTTGTAGGTTTGGCAAGCATGGCATTTTTGGACAACAATTATACTATCATTGAATAAAGAAGGCCAAAAATACCCTGCTCGTAAGATCTTTTGGGCAGTAGCATACCCAGACGTGTGACCACCATAGGATCTAGAATGGCAGTCATTTAGGGTTTTCTCGGCTTCATCAAACGTGAGGCAGCATTGAAAAATAGAGTCAATCCTACGACGATAAAGAGTATCACTAAGGATAATATACTGACAGGCTTGGTAGCATGTTCAACGGCGGTCAGTGCTAGACAAATTGGGCTGGAAAGTATGGGTCTGGAGATATATGATGATATATCTATACCAAAGGTCCTCAGAACTGATCAGGAAAAGGGATTCATCGGGTAATGAATCTTCTGCTACATTTTCTGTCTTAGAGTAGGGAAGGTCGCATATCAACTCGAAAAACACCAAGGATTTCTTGGACTTAGCATGTTCAAATTCTAAGTCAAACTCTTGGAGTATTACGATCCATTTGGAGTATTTTCCCCCTAGAATTTGACGTGTAAGAATGTGTTGCATAGGGTTGTAGTTAGAAATTACCGTAGTCTTTCGAGAAAGGATATAGTGTCGGAAACGTTGAACATCTTGGAAGGATGCCAAGGCCATTTTTTCAACATGTAAATACTTGGTTTCAGTAGTTGTGAGATCCCGACTCAAGTAATAGATGACATGTCCGTCATGAGAATCATCCTCCTGGATGAGAACCATAGCGATGGTATAGTCTGAGGCTGCGAGGTAGAGGAGATAATCCCGACTGTAATCAAGCGAGAAGAGTAGTGGGGTACATGACAAAGATAGTTTCAAAGCTTTGAAATCTTTGTTGGCAGTGGTATCCCATATGAACTCAGAACCTTTCTTGAGCAATCGCATAAATCCAAGAGTTAGCTCAGCATAGTTCGGGATGAAACGATGGAGAAAGTTTGCCTTCTCTTGCAAACTTTGTAACTAGTGAAGTGAGAAAGGAGGAGGGAGATTGAGAATCGCCTTGACCTTTAAAGGATCTACCCTGATCCCTTGATGTGAAAAAATAAATCCCAGAAGTCGGCCAGATTCTACGAAAAAAACACATTTGTGGGGATTCAAGCATATATGGTAGAAATGACATCGAAGGAAAATGGCGCAGAGGTGTATTGGATGATCTACATGGCGCATGGAATGAGTGGGTAATTCATCGAGATATGGCTGCACAATGTGATTTATATCATGAAAGGCGTAAGACATAGCACGTTGAAAAGTGGCATCGACATTCTTTAAATTGAATGGAAGTTTTCGGTAGGTGAAAGTGCCCCAAGGACAAATAAAAGAAGTATTGTGTTGGTTCGCGGGTACGATATTGATTTGATTACATCTGGAGAAACCATCCATCAGAGAGAAGATCTCACTTCCGGCGCAATCGTCGACGATCTGGTCAACGAAGGGGGTAGGAAAGTTGTCTTTAGGAAAAGCTTTGTTAATGTCTCTATAATCAACGCACACATGGATTATGCCTTGTTTCTTGTCAATCAGAACAAGATTGGAAACCAAGTCAGTTAGATCCACATGGTAAATAAAGACAACTTTTAGAAGTTTCTCAACTTCAAGCTTGATAGCGGTTTCTTTACGTGGGTTGACCGGATGAAGTCACTGCTAGATGGGTTTAGCGCCTGGGTATGTCTTAATCTCATGTACCACAATGTCAAGGTCAATCCCCAACATTTCTTCATAGTTGCATACGAAGACATCACAAAATTCTTGGAAAAGAGACTTGTAGGTGACAACTTCGTCATGGGAACATGAAGCTCTGATATGCACATTTTCGACAACTCCAGGTTTTATGGATATGTCGAGGGGGATGGTGGGTGAGATATTACTTAAGTTTCCTTCGTAGAACATATCGTGTGTAGACTCGAGAATGGTAGAAATGATGACAACGGTCGACAGGGTCGAGATTCGTTGGTAATCCTCGATGGCGTGTTGTTCCAGGAAGAGAATGGAACGATGATGTCCATCGTCCCAAGGGGTACATTCTACAGACATAACAGATATAATCATCTCATCTGTAGAAAAAATGACATGGAATGGATCCAGAGATAAATCACCAAGAGAGGGGGTAGAAGGGGTTGCCGATTGAATGGCTTGATAAGCGGATTCAACTGGACTCAAAGGAATTTTTTTGCCATAATGAAGATGATTTTCGGGGTTGGGTACCATCCACGGGTCGTAAGACGCACAGGTTCTGTGAACAGAGGTGGAGATCATGTTTATCTAGGTGACAAAAGGATGTGGAACATCGGGTGGTGGAATGGGGAAAGTAACCATCAAAGAGGAATATTTAATAAGACCAACACCGACATTCTCATATCCAGGGGGGTTTTGCAATGAAAGGTACGTTGCCGATACGTGCATCAGAGTGAAAGAAGGCCAATTGGTCTACGATAACTACTTTTCCTTGATGTGGGAAACACACGACATGGAAAAGAGTGGACACAACTACACGCATGGAATCGATCCAGCTACGACCAAGTAGAAGGTTGTAATCGAGAGGAGCGTCAAAGACCTCCACTTCAACGTTGACAATTTTTACTTCTAACATAATAGGCAACGAAGGGAGGGAACTGTAAGGCTTAAAACTAGATCCATTGAAGGCTTTGAGTGTGTTGTGCAATTCAGTCAAAGGAGGAGAGCTGATGGCTTTCCAGCAGGTAATATACATGACACATATCGAGGCACCCTCATCAGTAACTATTCTACAAATGTTTTTGTTAGAGAAAATAACTTGTATTTGGAATGCGAGTTGAGGGGGTAAACTTGGAATGTGATCTTCCAAGTCAAAAATTATTAAATTTGTATCCGTAGGGTTGATTCCACCAATATCTTTCAACATTGCCTTTCGTTATATAGGAAAAATATGAAGGACTTCGAGGGATGACATTGTAGACGGTGCTTGGGCCAAATATTTGACAATACTATAGTTCTGGGCAACACATGCATGAGGATTGAAAGCTGATTTTCGAACAACACCCTTTGGGGGAGGGCGAAGGACTGTATCTAGCCTCAATCGCTCGAGATGAAGAGGACCGTTGGTAGGTGGAGTCGTGGGAGATGGTTGGACCAACCAAGGAGGTATTGCATCGACCTTCTCTTTGGAGGAAGAATAATCTTTGGCTCGAGTGGTAAGTGTGATGTCATTCTTTTTTGAATCACCTGTACACATTAAGACATAGGATGTATTGGAGGGGGAAGGTTGGTCATGAATGACCAATTGGGCCTGTTGTTGAGAATGGAAGGGTTGTGACAACATGGTCAGAGTGAGGGGTTTCGGGGTCCCTTGAAGGAACTTAGTAACCTCGGCTCGTCATGGAAAATCCTTAGTGTAGTGATCATCACCACAGATAAGACAAGGGTATCGGGGTTTGCACTTATCCTTATCATCAACAGGTGGTGTTTTGGTTTTCTCAGATTGCGTATTATTTTTATCCTCCTTATTCTTATGCTTTCTTTTTTTGGATTTATTTTTACTGGTGGGGCCAGATTGAACAAAGTTCACCTCATAAGTCTTGTCGATGGGAGGGGTAGGAGACAGAGCATTTTGAACATTAGAAGAAGTGGATTTGGGTTTTTTGCTAGAGGTTTGGACAGAATGAGGTTGGGCATGGAAAGTGCCAATCACACCGTCAGCTACATGAGAAGAAGCATGAGTAGTTGAAGTAGCGAAAGTAGAAGGACGAGGTGCGTCAGGGAGTAAGTCGTAAAGAGTACTCGTTTGTGAGTAAACGAGGTCGAGGTATTGAGCACGACTGATTGTATGTTCTTCTGTGACAACTCCACCCATGGTGATGTCACGAGCGATGTCATTCATGAATGATTTTGTGAACCACTCTGCCAGCAACTGATCGGGAAGTTCGAGTTTGATGAGACGTTGTCTCCATCACCACTCATGAATGTGATCAGAGATATGAGTGGCTTTGTTTTGTTTGAAAGAACTCAAAATTTCAGTTCTCGTTTTGTAGCGGATCGGTAACTAGTAGTGGGTGAGGAAAGCCATAGTGAGGGTGTTGAAGTTGGTGAAGAAGCCTAGTGTTAATTCTATATACCACTTCGCGGCGGAACTTGTGAGGGTTCACTGAAAAAGGTGTAAACGAATAGAGTCATCCATCAAGGAGTTGGATGAGCACCAAAGGTGAAAAGTCATTACATGATTTTTTGAGTCCTCTCCCGGTTTACCATCAAATTTAGGGATGTTAGATGGTAGTTTGTTCGGTATGGCGGGCCATTGAGGAGAGTGATGAATTAGATCATTTAAAATCTTCGACAGATCAAGGAGGTCAAGGGTGCCTAATAAGGGTAACTTTCTATTCACATGTGGGTACTTGTGACTTTAGGGAGGGAGTTCCATCGGTAGACCAGTGGGACCATAAGAGGTTTGCATATAATGCGAAGATCCGGGCAGATTCTGTTGTTGGTGTGGAGGCAAGTAATTCATAGGGTTGTACCCTTGAACAGGGGTGTGGGCTTGAGTGTTCGAGCCCCAAATAGGATTGGATGTACCTGGATATGGTTGGATTGTACTAGGGGGTATGAAGGAGCTAGCTTGTGGTTGTTGCCCCCCATTCGAGTGAGGATTATGTTGAATAAGATAATTCCAATACTGGGCTAAGTATGGAGGTATGTTTTTTCCATAGGGCGGGGTCAGTGGGGGTTTCCCTCCAATTGGGGGTTGTGTCCCAATTGGGATTTGTCCTGCAAAATGGGATTGGGTTTGGCCTCCTTGGTGAAATTGTCCACCTACAGGAATCTGGTAATTAGGTGTGAAAGACAGGATGGTGCCACGAGGGTCGGTGCCTCCAATAGAGGATGGAAGAGGTCCTCTGAAAGGGGGTTGAGGAAGTTTCAGAATGAAACCGGGAACGAGATGGTGCCCAGAAGGAGTGGAAACGCCAGGAGTCCTGGATGAGATTTGTGTAGTAGCGGGAATAGAAGCATTCAATGCATGATATCTGGGTGGAAGTATTGGGGTGAATCTAGGTGAAAGCGGTGTGCAAATGGAGGCTTGACTAGCCGCTGTAATCCCGGTGTGAGGACTCGTAGTATCTAGGACCATTGTGTAATGGACCGTTTGTAGAGGGATAGTCAAGATGTGGTTAGCTGGCGGAGCATCTATACCAGGAAAATAATAGGCTGTAGTAGAAGGTATTGCATCTGGATCAGATGTTTCGAGCAGCTTAGGTGTGATACTGATATCAATGCCTATTCTTGAGCCAAAGAGATCCCGTCTAAAAATGCTAGTATTCCAAAAAGGATCTTGACCCTCAGGTCTTATGAAAGGTACAGTTTCTAATCCAGAAGACTGAACAACTATATCTCCGGAATAATTCACTCGAACAATACGTCTCTCGGAGTTGGGAGGAAGTCGAAAGTCCTCTCGAGAATTGGTAATTCGGAACCGTTCTAAAGAGTTAGTTCTTTCCACTTGTGGAGTGGCAACGTCTTGGACTTCACTCTATTGAGGAGAGCCCTCTGGTGAGTTGGTAGGAAAGGGTTGAGAACCTTCCAAATATTTTGCGGGGTAGGCCTTGCATTCTACATGAACGGCGTGGAGGGTCAATTGTGATCGAGTTAGAATCTTACGAAAGAAATTCTATGGAAAACTTGGGTAAACAAACAACATGTGCTAGTAAAATCTAGGAAGCAAAACCAAGCAAACAAGACCTTCCAATTCCGAAGTCACTAGTTGGTGATGAAATCCAACGTCGTGACGATGAGACAAGAAGGGGTTGGGCCATAGTGGAAAATTTACGTTGATGACCTTCTTAATGGACTTACACCCTGGTGCAAGCTCCCACACACAATCATGGGTATACCCTCCAAGGAGCCCGAGTGAGTCTGGCCAACGTCGATTCCAGGTACTGTGAATACTTACCCCTTCACAGTCACCTTGTGTAAGACCCTATGAAGATAGGCTACTAAGGTTACCACCAACAACAATGATGCCTGGGGAAACAGTCGACAGTCCGATCCACAAGCAAGGATAGGGTATCTAGCCCGAAATCAACTTGAGAGGCTTCCACTCATCATTGTGGGTATACCTTCAAGTGACCCCCATAATACATGCAATCTCTACACCGATATCAACAAAGCAGGGTGAGTAACTTTGTCAATCTCAATGCGACCTTAGGTTTGACCCTTGTGTGAGAAGGGATTCCCAAGACAAAATGATGCAAATGAAATTTGACACTCCTTATCACAAGATACTATTGTGTGTTTTGTGCTTTCAAGAGTGTGTCTCACTACCTATTCCAAAGCTCTAGCCTATCTAATGTTGGTGCAAAAGAGCCCTAGAAAAAGTTACTAGTTGAATTTTAAAGTTGCACAATATTATTAAAGGTTGTTGTTATGCAAAAAGGAGATGGAAATGAAACCGATGTTGTGTGAGACTCTAACCCAACAATGTGTAAATAGGGATGAATGATACAATTTTTTGTTCGATGAATCCTATTTACAGGAGGTAAAGATGAGTTTTTTGGAACAATGTGAACTACGATGTATGATATTCTCTGAAATGTAATATCAAACAATCATGAACAATGCATATTCCCTATTCGTTCTCTTTCAATACTTGAATGCCAATATTTTTCGAATAAAAGGTTGCTTAAAAAAAAAAGTCTTTTAAATTTTTTATTAGAAACCAAGCAATAAGGATGGAACTAAGAAAAAGTAAGCAACCAACGAAAATGAAATGCTCAACAAACACCCAAATCGATCTTTCAATGAAGATAAAAATAACAAACTGACAAGACCAGTCTCTTCAAATGCACATGGATAACTATTTTCCAAGTAATAAGAAATTGAAAAGGATAATTAATCTCAACTTTTAATCCAATCGAAGGCTCCTGACCAAACAAGCACTCATATTTTAGAATCGGAGATTATACCCTTGTTAAGAAAAGGTCAAGAAGTAAAAGTTGAGAAAAAATGATCAAGAAGAGTTTTCGATTTCCGAAAACTAATCATTCGTGAGATTGGAAGTCAAGAAATATTCAATCACTGGCCAGAGAAGTTATTTCCAGACACACCAACAAATCTGGGCATATGAAGACACAAAAGACTTAATGCAAAATTTTTACGAGTGAGTTCGCAGTCTGGCAGTGGGGTACAATGCGAGAATTAAGGATTCTCACAGGCTAGACACAGGAAGGTTGCGAGAAGTTTGCACTGGACTGAACACTAGGGTGCGAACTTTAGTGATTCTAGCAGATTATAGAAAGGTGCAGTGCGAGAAGGTTTGTAATCAAGCAAATTTTGGAAAAATGACAGATCTTTTGAGGGAACTTATGGATCCAGGGCATCTGTAAGGATCTCCTCAAGACTCAGAGATTGATTGGGAATGAAAAAGGGTAGGTCAAGAGAAAATGGCCAGGTAAAAACCACCAAAATGGGTTGTATCCCCAGTGGATTCGCCAATTTTGTTATCGAATAAATCGGTAGGTGCGGACACTAACATATCTCCCTAGATCCACCTAGATCTAGAACAAAATAGGACAGGACATGACTCTTTCTCTAAGTTGCGGTCATTGAATCTACTACTAAGAAGGAATGAGTGACATACCTTTATATAGCTTCTTTAGGTCTATGTTGTTCCCACTTCACTCCTATTCTCTTGTGAAATCATATCCAAGACCACACAAACCAACCCAAATGAATATAACAAAGTATATTCAATGTCAACCTATGCATATGATCAAGGAGTTATGCAATAAAATAAGAGTGATTTTATGGGAAAGGAACATGCCACTGTATTATATTAAATGAAAGTAGAAGATACAACTAGATCGCCTTGATGTCGCAAGCTTCCTTTCAGTGACTCTTGGTTCCAACACACACACTTGCTCTACATTTGCATGAAGAAGATCCAATACAACTTGATAGACCAAATAGAGTCTTCAAGCTTCTATCCAAATAGATTTCTTCACACAATTCTTTCACCAATTCTTCATTCAATCTTGCTTAACCTTTTCCATGAGAAACCTTGCAATATATAGGAGAAGGAGGTATGGTTACATGGATGAGGATGATCCCACTAAATCTAAGAAGTCAGTAGGATGCCAACCATGCGAATGCCAACTCATTTTCTAGAAGATTCCCTTCTAGAACCTTCGTGACCTCTTCTCTTTTCCAAGCTTTGAAATAGGTTCACACCCTACCTATAGAGCAGACTGCGAACAGTTCGCACCCTAAGTTTGGGTTGCCTGCAAGAATGAAGGATTTTCGCACCCTATAACATAGGCAGCCTGCAAACTCATCTTAAAAATATGCTTTTTGGAAGAAGACAACAGTCACTTTTCTCAGGAAAAAAATCCTTGTGGGAACCTGAATACATCACTTGTAGAGACATCACCAGAGTTACCAAAATAAAGTGTAACACCTAGGCCAGAGAGGCCTCCCTTCCAGCCACAACATGTCTTTGGTATCCCTGTGCCCCCTCATGTTTCTTTGCAACCTGAAGTTCCCGAGAATGACGGATGACAGGAGATTGTTCACTCAGTAGTCTCCCACCATCGTGGTTGGCCAAATTTGTCTTCACCTCTTCCTCCTCCACCTGTTAACCCAAATGTTCAAATTTCCCCTGCACACTCACCTATACAGTCCTCCCACTCAAGAAAAAGACTCAAAACCGAAGGCCACCATATGCATGACAAATGAAAAGTTGTTGGTGCCCCCTCCTCTCCTTCAAGTGACTTAGCCAAGTCAGTATCATCTTGTATGCACTTGAGAGATGATTGTTGTCATGTCATCAGTGAGATCAAGACTCAAGGTTCTACACAAACTAAGGCTAATTCAAAGAATTCAAAAAGGGATAGCAACAACAAAGGAAAAATTGCCTCTCAAAGTGGCAAATATGGTTTTTTATTATGTTTTATTATTGATTTATTGAGGACAATGGACTGCTGAAAGTTTTGGACAACAAACCAGTTTTGGATATTGTGGATATTTACATGTTTTGATATAATTTGAAATATCACTGATATTTAAATTTAAAATTTTGGAAATGATTATGGGAACCACAAGGAGGGATGTGTTTGAATAATTGACTATTATGCTTATTTCTGTTAAGAAATTAAAGGGAGTCACAAGGGGTCCCACCTACTAGTTATTATTTAATAAAAGACCCTTTATTATTATTATTATTTCTTCCCCTAAACTAAAAGTTAGTTGAGTTTTAGTTAACTTGACTAAATGAGGTTTCCTAAAAGAATTAGTTTAACTACTTCAACTAATTATGGAATGCATGAAAGCCAAATGACTTCAACTAATTTGGAATGCATAAAAGCCAAATGAGAAGGAAGAACAAGGGGAGAATAGAAGGAGAAAGCATACTGAGGTTTTCTCTTGATTTTTATTGAGATCGTTCAATTTTCATTCATTCTTCAATTCATTAAAAGCCTAATTCTCTTTTATGACAATAGGGTCCTATTGTAGACACCAAGTTTCAAAGATGAACCATATCATTTAGATTCTTGTTTCAGAGGTGTTGATCTATCTTTGATAGTCTAAGTAGACTTGTTTGTTTATGAATTCAATTTCATGACTGATAAAGGATATTATGCAAAGTCAAGTGGGAAATAGTCCGTGGCAAGCTGATCTAGATTTTAGAGTTCATTTTTTATTTCTTGTCAGATTCCTTTTGTATGGTTTTCATAGGGGATATCTAAGTTTGACCTTGGTCCATGCCCCCATAGGGATTTTGTAAAGAGAACGATTCTTTTGATTTCTTGGAATGAAATAAAGTGATTGCTATTCTATCTCGTCTATGTTAATATGTGACTTGGAATTTTTTATTTTGATCTCCACATTTACTTTTGCAATTTGATATATTCAGAAAATTGTATAAAAATGTTATATTTTGCAACAATCTTTTATTTTTAAAAATCATCCTAAACCCTCATAATTAATACTTGTGGATTAGGAAAAATAATTTGAGGCTATAAACATAGGGTAACATTCCCGACTATCTTTCCTTAGCCAAGCAAGATTCAAAAATGCTTGAGTAAGATAATTTCATATATTTTCCTGAACAAGGGTGACATGGCAGCTAACTGTGCATGTTGACTGGGCAAATGACTATGAATTGACTAGGTTGTATGGGACAATCCAAAGGTGACATGTGACCCAATCATAGGGTGCCACATGGAACCCCGGATTTGGCCAAGAACGACTAGGCCAAAAATTTGTTACCTCCGACCTATTCTCCAACCAAAGACTTCGCAACAAACTCCAACTGCCCCGAGCTACACATGGTTCTTGTTATACATGTGGTCGAATGTGTATTTGAGTTTGAGTTTGGCGGGAGATGGGGGATAATCCCCAGTCGGCGGGGGGCCATCTCGAAAGACCGGGTCATGGTCATATATTGTCCCACAGGACCAGGAGTAGAGTGTGGGGGGAATAACACTTGGAGATATGGCCCATTCACGTGACCAACAACAAAGACCACGGGCCAAAGAATAAGGGCGTGCCCAGACCGAGGCCATATGGAAACACCCCATATGACTAGAATCCCAGAGAAGAGGGGCTAGCATGCCAATTTTCTAATTTTTGGGTTTTTGACTATATATTATGGATTTTTTTGGTTTTAAAGCCTAATTTTCAATGGATTTTGGCCATTTTTGGGGGATTTGGAGCCCAAAAAGAGGCCATATCTTGGGGAAAATTTGGGATTTGATTCTCAACCCAAATATTATAAAAACCAGAGGTTATTGGTAGCTAAAAGAGGTTCAGAAACAACATAATTCTTAAGAGTTTTGGAGCTAAATCCATTTTTATGCAGGGAATCCATTGAGGAGGAGAACTTTGGAGGCCAATTTTGGGAGCTATGCTCAACCTTTTTTGGTGTCATCATTTGCATTCGATTCATGGGGTCGTTTAGAACACAACTAGACCATCTTGTAATCTTTTTGATGTAATTTTGTTGTACTTTTGAAGCATTGAAGATAAATAACAAAACCTTACCCACTAAGACAAAGGCTCGTAGACGTAGGCAAACTTGTGTTGAACTCCGTTAACAATATTGGTGTTATGGTTTTTGTTGGAACTATTTTCATTGATGGCAAAGCATGAGGCAAAAGAAGAAGAAGAGTTTTCATGTAAGCAAATCAGTGTATGGTTGAGTTTTGGATAGGCACGTATGATCGCCGAAGATGGTCGCCGACAGCCGTCAGATCTGAAGAAGCTGCGAGGGAGATAAGCCATAGGGATATCGGAGTTCTCAAGGTTGTGAGAACGGACATTGAAAGTCTCAAAATCCCAACATAATAGGGACCGTCCATATGCAAGGAAAGGTGGCAAAGGATCGGGCGCCGTCGGAGTTTTGTTCATCGGAGAATCGGGGATCCTGGTGACAAGTGATTTATGCATTGTAAAATCACGATAATGGAAACCCCAATGAGTGGGGGCCAACTGTCAGCACAACAAAGAAGGAGGACGGAGGCGTAGTGGAGACCATTTGTCAGCGTAACATAGCGTCAGGATTTGGACGATCGAGAATCCTGCAGTTGCATGCATTGAGGCATCACAAACCCCGTAGCCTCGATGGGGTAAGGTTGTGGTCACAGAGTAATGGTCATGTGGACCTGGAGATGAGACAGGAGGGCCAGCGCGTGGAGAAAAGTTGCTTCATCAGAGAATCGGGAATCGGAGTTTTGCGAGTCCCATAAACAAGTGAATCAGACATCGCGAAATCGCGATACGCGATTTCCTGATAAAGCAGATAGCGTGTGGGCCACCCCGGAGGATAGGTGGCAGGTCAAAGGCCCGTCGGAGGACTAGCGTATCGGGAATCGAAAAATCGGTATTCCCGTGAACGAAGGATTGGGGAAATCCCCAAAGGAAACCTCAACGCGGAATCTGAACCGTCCATTCGGTGGGACGCGTGTCAAGAGTATGGAGGAATTCAGGGATCCGAAAATCGAGACTTCAAGAGGCAAAGAAACCGATACATAAGGAATGTCGAAACCCGATTTAAAAAGGGCACGTAGGTTTAATTTAAATTTTAAAGAGGGACCCGAGCAATAGGGATCCGATTTTCGCATTATTGGTTCATTATGCCGAGATCTTAAACCCTAGTAGAAGATTTAAAAAGAGCGACGTGGAGGCCGGTTTCTGAGAGTAGGGACATCTACAGGTTGTTGAGGTCATTTTTGCAGGCCGCACGGAAGGTTTGAGGAGGGAGGAACCTCGTTGTGGCAGTTGGGTGGAAGATCTACATTGACTGGGAGTTCTCTGCAGTGGGTTTAGCAACTAGAAGAGCGGAGGCATCATCTCCAGGTTTATTGTCTTGTTTAATATGTGTTTAGGACATTTTTTGTTTTCAGCTGCCTTACAGTCAGTAGATCTGTGTTTCCTTTAGAGATAATTGCATTTGTTGTCACTGCCACTAGAAAATTGTGTATTAATATGATTTCTGGATACAAGTATTAATAAGATGCCAGAACTGTCTCTTCTGAAAGAAGATGATGCCCAGTGCATAGAACACATGTGAATCTGGGGTTGAAACTACCTGATCCAGTGTGAAAATTGATGAAATGCGGTCAGAAGTGAGTCTGAGGGTTAAAGACTTCAGTAGAAGAATCCTACCAGTAGAAACTTGTGCTATCTTCAGGGGGTTGAATCTCCCTTCCAGGAAAGGCTGGTAAATGAGAGAAGGTTGGAGCCTTCTGCAGGTAGAATCCTGCGTACTAGTATGAGTCTGCACTAGAACAATGTTGTAAAACGTTTTCTTAATAATGATTATTGAAGACAGAGACAACGACATCGGTGGTTTTCTCCCGATTTGGCTTTCCACCTTAAATCCTGGTGTTCATGTGTCTTACTCATGTGCGTTGGTTTATTTTTTATTTACTTCACTGAATTACTGCTTAATAGACATCTGATGAATGAAGAAATTCATAATAAGATCTCTGAATGCACTCTTGTTTTCTTAAGACTATACAATAGCTGGTCTCTACAAAGTAGCCTAAGGTTTTCAGTGAAAGAAAAGATAAAATC
>SNQJ01S0081663.1:0-12190 GCA_010110895.2 Picea sitchensis
ACAGCTAGACCATGTTTCCATTCATGGGGGTGGTTGATGATTCAACCACTGGTCCTTTCTTCATTAACTGATTTCTTTCCTCTAGAGATATCATGGCTCGTACTTCAAGGCTTCACCCTCCAACAATTAGTTACGCACAGTTTAACAATAATACATTTACATTGTCCACATGCCTTAGCATCGTAATCCTATTTTATGATTAATTACAAGCTGGGGAAAACAAGGGTGTTACACTCAAGAAAAATCATTCCATTTTTTTTTTAAATCAAGATTTTTTCAATCCTAATGTTTAACCAATGTATGAGCATCTTGTCTCCAAAATCAACTTGGTTTGACTAGACCTAGGGGTCTTGATTTTATTTGAATTTAATTGTGTAATTGATGAAAAATCCTATGTTTGAGGAAATTCTAGAAAACTTGTATTAATTGTGGAATTCATTGTACTTGAGTTAGTTCTCGAGAGTTATGAGAAATTAGAGAGATCGTAGGGTTAGTTGTATGTCTCTTGAGTATATTGTAGATCTGGAGTGAGTATTTTGTGGATCTGAGGTTAATTTAGGAGGGATTGTTATGATCTGAACCAATTATGGTTTCAAAATATTTGTAATTTAATCATAATCTTTCGAGCATGAGAGAGTGGCCAAATGAATGTAGAACAAGCCAAGGAGTGTGGCCAATTGAATAAAGTATTTGACCAACAAGAGGGGGATGTTTAAAAGGCCATTAAGAGGCCTTATGTCACTTGTATGTACAATATTGTATGATTGAGTAATGATATCACTCCATTCGAGTGTTATGTGGAATTATGTACAATATTGTATGATTGAGTAATGATATCACTCCATTCGAGTGTTATGTGGAATTGATTAATTGAGGACCTATGTATATCATAATGTGTGTGAACCTATGTTAATTGTGTGAGTGTATTAAATATCTACAAGGAACGTGTGTGTAGGTTTAGATTGAACCCTAGAAGAAAACTTTTGTATAAAAGGATTTGATCGAGATCGAGCATTGATCACCGAAGGGATCGATGCCCAAATGCCACTAAGGTTGGTTGTGCTCGTAGTAAGAGGGAGGAGAACATAGCTACATTCAAACTCTATACACATACGAAGCTAAGAACATAAAGAATCATTTGTAGGTGATCGAGAAATAGGAACAGTCAGATCCCTATCGGGATTCATTGTAACCGTTGGATCGTAAGAAATTGCAACCATCGGATCAAGAACCAAGTGAGCAAGAATCAGGAGGTCCTATTGTAAGTCCATGGAGGGATCTCAATCGTCCACCCAATGGTTGATTAAATGCCAATCATATATTGGGATCAGAGGAGAATCGTGCGACGGTGGAAAGGATTTCAGAGTCCAAATATCGGAGTGTAAAGTAGAAGGGAACTCTGATAGGTGAAATCCGATCAATGGTGGTGATTATTCAAAGAGGCCCAGAGATTGACGACAGGTGACAATCAAGAATTCGGAACCCGAAGCAGTGTCAAAGAAGCTTTGGGATAGCACATTCAAAGTGCTAATTGGAAGGATACTCTGACGAGGAGTTCCAATCAACGACAAACATAAGTTTCGCGATGATCCTGATCAAGGCCATGCAAACGACGCATGGCAGAGTCTCAGTGGTTGTCAAATCTAAGTCTTCAAGTTTAGAAGAATATGCCAATGAAAAAGAGTCCGACGAAGGAGGGCGACCAATGGTCCAATGCATTCAGAATGATCTAGATCAATGTCGAGAGAGCTACGCATGATGACTTTCTATTGGATGTCAAAGTAGACCCACCAAGGTCCAACAGTAGGGGAAGGTCCGACAAAGAGACATCGAGATGGGGGAGATATATTCTAAGTTGAATAGATCGATGAATCGAGAAGAGACACATGGTAGGTCACTAGGGTGACACATGGCAGCTGACAGAGCCTTGATGTGGCATCAACAAATGAGAAGTGGACGTGTAGTACTGATAAGGACAAGTGAAACTGCGACATGTGACAGATGGATCCACAAGTAAGAGTTTAACACGTGGCACTCACATGTAGGTCCATGTGACGAAGGTTTGACGTAGTGAAAGAGTGTATGGTGACGGCGACCTTAGATCTTGTAAGAACGGCAATGGAGAAAGCAAGTAGCTTTTGGAGTCTGAGAAGGATAGTTAAGACCGTTGGAGCAAGCTTTTCAAAGTGCAACAGTTCACGGGAGTTCGATGGGGGAACTCCGATACAAAGAAAAGAAGGTTTAAATCATGACCGTGCATTGGGATGTGACCAGGATAGAAATCTATCATATGATTGGGACCCAAGCAACGGGGACGATCAAAGATTGGAATAGCCCGAGGCATGTTATGGATTGTCCATCATGTGACGATCAACAATGGGAAATGATCGTTGTGAAAAGTCCAATGGTATGCAGAGAAGCTAAGTCTGAAAGGGTATAAGCTAGTGGTTATGGTCCAAGGTTCTATGGAGACGCGCGCTGATTGACAACGCTAATGCTTGTTGCACATAACATGGTATTGTAGAACTCTGTTAAATGAGTTTTGGGTCCACAAGTTAGTATTTGTAGTGTCTCAACCTGATTCGGTGCGGAATTTCGAGGTTTTGAGATTCTGCATTTGTGGGTTTTAACACTGGGAGGTCATTATTAACCATAAAAAAAATTGCTCAACTAACTAATGCCAAGTCAACGACATGGTAAGTGGGTTTTAAATGCTCAACTTTGAATGTGTATATACATTTATGCCACGACTAAGACATTAAAACCATCCAAGTGGCATCAACCATATCATGTATAAAGTGCTACTCATTGTCACTTGATTACGAAAGATTAGGCCCAAAGGAAACAAATAGTGATCATCCAGCAACATTTTCAAGGGATAAACTACGAGGGCGGTGCATCTGAGAAACTACGCGCCAATCATCATAAGACGACAATGTAAAACCACCGACAAAGCACGTGGGAGTTGCATCGTACAGTCAGTGGGGCCCTTAACCTGGTAGTTCTTTGGACTTTCTTCTACGCGCCGATGATCTTCCATCTTCCAATCTCATCCGATCGGTAAGAAGGTATGGAGTATGTAACAGAGGCAGAGCAATCAAGTATGCACTATGTAACAGAGGCAGAGCAATACCAGGTTTTCATCAACCACAGGGGAACCGACACCAAGAAGAATCTTGCCAGCCTCATCTACCATAACCTCTCATCCTATGGGTTGCAAGTCTTCCTGGACAAGGAGGAACTGCGCACGGAAAATACCGTCTGCCCTGCAATCCAAGGAGCCATTAGCAGTGCCTCTATTCACATTGCCATTTTTTCTGAGAATTATGCTGAGTCACAGTGGTGCTTAGATGAGCTGTGTTGGATGTTGAAATCATCCAGCGTTATACCCGTATTCTATGACGTTGAGCCTGCTGACCTTCGTCGCATTGATCGGGGACCTTATGCCCAAGCCTTCGACAAACACCGGCAAAGAGTCTCCAGGGAAGTCGTGGAGGGATGGAAGGAAGCACTCAGAAAAGCCGCTGATATTTCTGGTCTGCCGTTCAAAATGAAGGAAAGGTGAATACATTAATAATTTATTCATCATATCGCAGAATAGATATTTCACTCATTTATCATCTATCAACTTCGTGGATCTTGAATTATCCGTTCTCTAACTATGTTATACTGCAATTATTTTTATCTACAGTGACTATGGAGAGTTTGTGGAGGAAATTGGAAATATTGTAAGAGAACGGGTAAGATGGGATCCCTTAGATGTCGCTCCTCACCCAGTTGGACTGGACCAGACCCTGAAGGAATTGGATGATCTCATTCAGAAACAAAGCTCCACGAGGGTTGTAGTGATTGCCGGAATAGGCGGAATTGGTAAGTCAACTCTGGCGAAAAAGATCTTCAACTCGAGACGTTCAAATTTTAGCAGGGCTTCTTATTTGTCTAACTTCAGAGATAAAGTCGATTTAACATCTTTTCAGCGGCAACTCCTTCGTGAGCTGCTGGGCCTAGAAAAGAAAATTACGAATTCCCACACTGGTAAGACTATTTTACGAAATGGTCTAAAAGGGTTGAAAGTTTTGATTATTTTGGATGATGTGGATGACAGGGAGAAAATAAAAAGTGTAATCGATATGAATGCGGTGGGAGCTGGTAGTCTGATCTTCATAACATCTCGTGATAAAGATATACTCAGGGGCTCATCTGCAGACACTTTATTGTATGATGTAAGGCCATTGAAGCGAAACCATGCCCGAGTGCTGCCTTGTCATCATGTTTTCCACTAACTCAAATCCATTAGAAGGATACAAAGATTCAGAGGAGGAGTTTTAGAAAATTTGTGGGGGATTGCCTCTATGCTTAAAAGTTTTGGGGGAACAGCTTTCTGGCAAGCTGGACGGATCGTATTGGAAGCGGCAGTTGGAAATATTCTCTCAAGGACTGCCACTGACCGAAGCAGACACTGTAATTAATACACTAAAATGGAGTTACACAGCTATGGAGATCGACCAGCAGGAGATGCTTTTGGACGTGGGTTGTTTCTTCATGGGAGAAGAATTCTGGAACCAACGTCTGAGTGACAGAGGGATTAGATTATCTTAGCGATGCTCGGAACTGCCTCGAAAGTCTCCGTCCAAAGTGCCTTGTAGATTTCAACAACGATGAAATTCGGAAGCAAGTGCAAGAGATTTCAATTTCATCAAGGCATTTAATAATGCCGACAGTATTACCACAGCGTAGTTCAAAAAATTATAATGCAAAATCAAGTCAGCGAATTGGCACGACGTATTGCTAGAGAAGCTCTACGCACAATGGATAAGCCACTACGCCTTAGTTGTTCAATTGATATAGAAAAAATGTTGCAGTGGCAGGTATGCGCAGTTTTGAAATTTCCCCACACTTATACTTATCAAACTGTTTTTCTGAAATTTTGAGCTTGGATATTTCTTGTAATTAGAAATCTGGTATAAAACTATGCTCTTTGAAGTTCTGTTAAAAAGCTTCACCTTCCATGATAAAGTTCTGTTAAAAGGAATGTGTTTGAAAGAGAATGAAGTTCTGTTAAAAAAATCTGTGAAAGAGGAAATGAGGATCACTACTGTCACTATGACAATACAAACCTTGCATAACCAATTTTCTTATTTAAATGTTGCATTATTAAAAAAAATGTCAGAAGGAGAACAGAATATTAACAGATACACACAGAGTTGGTACTGTGAAGATAACATTGCATAAAGAATCATGGTTGAGGTATAAGTTTCTTTGTCATTTTGAAGTATGTTCATCGGATTTCCCCAAAAAGAAACTCGAAGACTACCACTTATACGTTCTCCATTTCTAATTCTTGAGTAATCAAGTAATTATAGCCTATAAAAACCAGTAGAATAGTGGAAATAGCTTAGCGAATTGCAAACTGATACATTCTTATCGGTAAATTTTAATAGAACATCATTAATGGAAATACCATAGAAAAATGGCAAACTTAAACATTCTTATCAGGGAAATTCTAATAAAAAATTTACGATTTAACTCTAACCATCCATTATAATTTGATTAACCACTAACCATCCATTCTTATCAGGGACTTTTTCTTTTGCTAACCACCCATTATCGTTTGATTAACAAATCACAAGTGGCTTTGTTTTTGCTATTGCAAATTTAATAGAGAAACCTCAATTTTTCAAATTCATCTTTTTAAACATGAAGTATTATAAAATCGAAGTTAATGTTAATTTTTTAATAGGAAAATATGAAAAGTTTAAATATTAAAATTTTTAAACTATAGTTTGAATTTACAATATAATTAATTTAAAATTATAATTTTTTATTGCTCAATTTGTAATCTGTAATTTTTAATGAATAGATGAACACAGACTAATCATACAATCTTAACATTTAATATCTACATTTCTAACTATTCTTTTACAAATCATACAATCTTAACATTTAATATCTACAATTCTAATTATTCTTCTACATTTTTGACTCAATTTTAATCAAAATGGATAAAACATAAACCGAAAAAGTTAAATAACTATTTTGAACAAATTCAAAACAAAAAACATAAATTATTACTAGAAATTACCCATATACACATTAAATGAATTTGCCAATATATAACAAATGTCACCAAGTTCTTGGTATTTGCATTAATACTTCCCAACTAAAATACTGTTTGGAAAATGGAAACAATAATGCTGTTTTATAAAAATTGAAATAAAGCACCCTCTACGAACTACTAACACCTATTTATTTTTCATCATGCTGTGTATTAAAACTTAGATCCCCCCGAACTGATTGTCTGCCTCAATTGTACGTTGTTCTTCCAATTCAGTTAGACAATCTGTTACTGCGATGCTCTTCCGATTTCGTTAGGAAAGTTAGATAATCTCTTACTGGGATAAGCCTTTAGGGTTTGAAAGTTTGAGATATAAATAATGTTTTGGAAAAAATAATTTTTTTGGTGGGTATCTCACTCGGCTGCCTAAACAATTTAGTAAAACTTCAATTGTATAAATGCCTCGTGACGGGCATTTTGCCTCAGGTATGTGTAGCATTTATCTATTTATTTACTCCGAAAAAAGTATTCATAGCAGACTTATTTTGTTTTTGAATGTGCTTGCCAGAGCGGATCAATCTTGTGTCGAGGCATTTGCATCCGTAATGATCGGACTCTACCTCAACTCCCTAATCACATACACATTAGGGGTGTACGTCTTCTGGTTGTTGAACATCCCATTGACTCCTCCTGGTTTCTTGGTTCGGGCATCTCCGGGGATTTGGTATGGCTTCGTTGGCGTAATTGTCGCTTCATCTCGCTTCCTCTTAAGATTTCACTGAGAAATTTAAGAGTTTTGGAGCTTCAGTATCCTAAAGAGGACATCGAAAAGTTCTTCGATTCTATTGATGAGGTAAGTAACTCTAAATTTTTAGGAGTATTTTGTCACACGTTCACGTTAGATCATGTTGTCAGTTCGTCATGGTTCACAGATTATGTGCATCCGTCATGATTAGATTCAAGCACTCAGTTCATTGCAGATACCTTCGCAGTTGCGTGAGTTGAGCATTGATGCGAGGGAGGAGGACGCATCTTCAAGTACTTCGAGCAGCGCCCAGCCAGTTCATCATTCCGCGAAATCATTTGATGGAAATATCTCTACCACCTGGCAAGGCGTCATGCCATCTTTTATCGGTTTTCTTCAATCGATAGGGACTTTGATGAAAAACTTTGATAAGATAGTGTTGAAAAATGTCACAGTTCCACAATCACTCCCATTTGATTGCTCGGAGCTTAAAAACCTAAGACATTTAGATTTATCTGGTTCTACTAATCTGACCACATTGCCGAAATCCTTCTCTCAATTATTGCAACTTCAACATTTGGCATTGAGAGACTGCATTAATCTTTCCATCCCAACGGATATCTTGGGAGAAATTTCCACGCTCGAGCATATCGACCTCAAATTATGTGCTCAATTGGTACACTTGCCACAGGGAATCAGCTCTCAGAGGCGTTTAAGATACTTGAATTTACTACAAACTAGTTTACTAGACTTGCCCTTCCACTTAGAACCAGTTGACAAGTTAGAACAACTAAGAATAGGGAGCGCAACCTTGACAGAGTTACCAAATTCTGTGGCCCATTTTGTGAACTTAAAAGAATTGATTCTGGTCGAATGCGTCAATTTAAGTCATATCAGCACACCTATTGAACAGCTGGCATGGTTGGAAAGGTTAGAAATATATGGCTCTAAATTGCCCATCTTACCGGCCAGAATTGCACAGCTGACACATCTGAGAGTTTTGACTATATACAATTCTCCAATAAAAGAATTTTCCTTCCGCAACAATGTCATGTATGCTTTAACAGATTTCACTTTGATCCACACATCCGTACGTGACATAAGCTTTCCTGTCGGTGCTTGCCCTAGGCTGGAAATTGTTGATCTTTCATATAACCGTCAGCTTTGTTTTGTTCAAGTCTTCCAATCAACCCTTGTAAAACTGAATCTGGATGGTTGCTTGAGCTTGGAGTATTTGAGACTTGCAGAACTTGTACACCTTAAATTTCTCAACATAAACGGGTGTGGTCGTGTCGGAACCCTGGATGTTGAAAATTGGAGATCATTGGAAGAGATTACGGCGGAGAGGTGTTGGCATTTGAGGATGAGAGAAGAAACATGGAATCAGTTGGAACAGCTAAATTTGTTCAGCCTTTCACAAGGGATTACTGTGAGTACCTATTAAATTTATCGAATCTTTATTTCTATAAAATCCATTTATACATTTTCTTTGTCACTAAGAAACATGTTTACAAAAATTTCCTTCGAGCGCTGTACCTATTAGTTTTATCGAAGCTTTAGTGGTTAAAAAACTATATATACGTTTTCATTGTGATGGAGAAACATGTTTGTGTATGCAGGGGTGGACATGGCCGCTGATCGACAGGAGAGAGTATTTAATGGTAATAAATTAAATTATAAAATATATTAAATCCGTTAAAATTCAATCTTTAAAGAAATTCAGTCATAATAATAATAATATATATTAATAGAATCTGTTAAAATAATAATAAAATAGTTTGTATTTTAATCTTTTAAATATTGGGATTTTTGTTTGAAAATCAAATATATATATAAAAAATTAGATTATTGAGAAAACTTAAATGTTTGTTGAAATTTTTGCAGGGTTTTGAGAAATTCATGCTCAACAGTTTTCATGATGTGACGGTGCTGGAGGTGCCTGCTACAACGACAGCTACATCTCCGCTGTTGCTAAAGAATGTACATTCACATACTGCAATATTGATGTGCTTTCTCACAACGGACAATGGTCAGTGCACAGAGCATAATAAGTTTAAAGTAAGATTTGAAGCGTGCAATGGTGGTGCCCGATCTGAGGAGTTTAAAACCGCCAGTGGACACCTACAAGGCGTAGTACTGCTACATATGTATATGTGGACACACAACTTCAAATTATTTAAAGATGAAGATGATATCTACGGCAATGTGGCTATTTACAAAGAGGGCAACTTCGATGTAGAGGGTGGGGAAAGGGGATGGATACTCACTTTTGTAAGTCAAAACCGTGTTTTAAATGTTTGTAATCAAATCATGGAGAAATGGCGCATCTCTCTGCATCTTTGTGTAATCAACTAATGGAGGAGGAGGAGGTGGTTTGAATCAAATCATGGAGAATAGTAATCAAATAATGGAGGAGGAGGAGGAAATCAAATAATGGAGGAGGAGAAGGATGTTTGGAATCAAATCATGGAGAATAGTATGGAGCATCTTTGGGGATGTAATTAAATAATGATGATGATGATGATTGGTCCATGGGACCTTAAGAGGATAAGTGATTATTTGTGATTCTTTAGAATTTTGTTTCTTTGCTTGAAAAAAAATGAAGAGAAACTTTTCAAGATCACCATACTTTTGTTGAGTTAAGAGATTAGAAAGGTTGGTAGTGTGTCAAATATTTTGAAAATAAGATCTAATATGGAAAATGACAATCTAAGATAAAGTGTTTTTATCTTCAACATTCTTAATGTCACAAAGGTGACACACTCTTTCATCCCATGGCGTTTTAGGAATTGACCAACACTCAGTTTCAGTATGGAGCTCGTGAGAATTTGTTCTTATCTTAGCAATGCTTATTTTTTTCTTTACACTTGGTAAAAAAAATAGATAATTTTGATCTTCTAAATTATGGTTGATTACATCCTTATAATACCTTAATTTTATTTTTTCCTCTGACTCTTTATCACACCACATTTTCTCCTTAAATTTTGATTTGACATTTTTTTTAATAATATCTTTATTCTGCAAAATGGTGTCTTCCATGATTCCCCAATAGTTTAGCCAAGATCACGCATCTTTATGCCATCCTCGCTTGAGTTGATAGTGGTTATGACTTGATTTTGAAACAATTTTAGGAAACCTCTTGTCTTCCATGTTGTTTAACTTGTTCTTATACATTATGTATTTAGTCATAACCATGCTCTCAATGGGGGAGAGACTTGTTTCTAAGAGGAGGATGAGATATGGCGTATTTCCTTTAATTTTGAGATTATAGGTTATAAAATTCTTTTGTATTTGCTCTATCTTTCTTCAGGATTCATGAGAGATACTACAACCCCAGACTTCACATCCATAAAAAATAACAAGTGTAACAAGAGTCTCAAAGAGGAGTTTCCTCTTATCCTAACTCCAAAGATCAAGTAATTTACAATTGTTTTCAAGCCCATAATAAACTTTCCATCCCCTAATAATCATTTTCTCAATGCTATAATTCTAATTGAGCTTGTGGTGTATATCAATTCCAAGATATTTGTATGAAGTCACTTCCTCCAAGTTGTTGTTGTCATATACAAAGGTATCATAAGGGATCTTATTGGATTTAATAATCATGACCTTAGTCTTATCAGTATTAACAGTCATACCCATATGGAGCATCCCTGGGCACACATATTTGGGTAAATTCATGAAGATGGGTGTTTATTTTGCTTGTTTTATGAAAAAAAAAACTATATTTTCACAAGTTCTTCAACTTCTGGCATACAAAAATATGTTTTTTATTTATAATTTCACTTTACAGTAAAAAAAAAACTTGTAAAGAATTTTGTTAGCTTTCCAATGACTATTTTTCAATTTTGTTTTATTAAGATTTGATATGTCAATTTGACAATTGTTTTACAGTATGTTCCTTAAATATGAAATGAATAATAATGAGTTATTCCCCATCTCCACCCCCGCCCCCCAACAATGTATCTATTATTAAACTTTTGTTTTTAACAAACGAAATATACTGCAACAATCTACAAAGACTCTATTTTATTATGACTATAATTTTGAATCTAACGGATGAATATTATAATTTCTAGAATTCTTTTAAGTTGACCAAGATGAAAATGTTGTAGATTTTAAACACATGTTTTTGCCCACCTTGTATCTAAATTTTTAATTAAAAGTAAAATCTAAAAATACCCTTTTGAAAAGAACAATTTAAGGATTATGAATATAATTTTTTCTAAATTTTTCACTGTGTATTTTTAAAGATACAGATATTTCATTTCACTAAATCATAATGTCTGCTGAAAATATTATGTAGTGATTTTTTTTTTAAAATTAAATAAAATTAGATAATAATAATGAAAATGATTTTTTTTTTAGAGGAATTGAAAGTAGATTCAATTTTGCAAATGCTGGTGTCGTTTTCGAAACCAAATTCTGAGTATTTGTAGGAGTCCGCAACCTCCAAAGTTCATGTAAGCTTGGGGGAATTCTCTGGTTTCTGGATACAGTCCCAATTTCTAGTTTTCAACTGAAATAATATTCTTTCGGCCAAAAAACGAAATTCTAACGGAATCCGTAAAAATTAGACGGTTTCCACTGTTTTCGGCCAAAAAAACCTTGTTTCAGCTGAAAGATGGTTGAGCGAATTCCGTCAGATGGAAAAAATAAAAAGACATGTATCGTTTCATTTCGCGCCAAATCGTATAAATACACTTTCGACCGAACACATTTAACACAATTCATCGCTTGTTTGATGGTTTTCTAGAGTACCTAAACAAAGTTTCAAATCATGTTTTTCGTTTTTGTTGAATAAGGTAATTGATGTTTGTTCAAGTTTTTATTGGAATAAAAATTTATATGTTGAAAGATAAATGTTGAACATTTTTTCAAGGTGAAGTCTTTGTTGAACATAACTTTTACATATAACTATGAGAAACAAAAGTTTGTGCAAGAGAAAATTTGATCGCCCTTGAGATGAAACTCACCATAACGATCAAAGTAAAGAGAATTATTGGAGAAATAAACGAGAACGTACAAATATTGAAAAAAGAAACGATGATAATGTAAATAGAGATCTTCAGCAAGAAGAAGTCCAACCAGGTATGCATGCACATATTGTCTATATTAAAAGTATAGAATTCAAATTTAAAATATTGTTTAATATAATTGATTGTAATTACGATTTGATGTTTTTCAAAAAAACATAAATAGATTTGCCTCATAATGTCGATGAATATGTTGAAACCAAAATTGAAGCAGAATATGTTGAAACCGAAATTGAAGCAGAGGACAAATCACCTATATGTATGTACATAAATTTAGATAATAATAGATGAACACTTGTATATAGTTTAGTGAATTTATGTTCGGGTTTTGTTTTTTAATATAAACTTTAAATT
>SNQJ01S0081663.1:22574-39446 GCA_010110895.2 Picea sitchensis
GACCCCCCCCCTCTGTTCTGCTTTTAATGGAGGGGGGTGTCCGAAATTGATAATAAGGAGCGCGCAGATCTGGACGGCCATCAGACAAGCGCGCAGATCAATGGTTCGTCACTGATTTCGGAGCCCCCCGGGTGTTTAGCTTTTAACCAAAGGGGGGGGTCTGAAATGAATATTCTTTGAGGCGGGCCCCCTTTTACAGGTGGCGTTGTCTTATTGGTGCAGAAGTCCCATCCTTCACACGCTGCCTGACATCCCATCACCCCTGGACGTCATCCTCCACTAAGCCCACTCGACCCACTTGCTACTGGGGTCGGGTCACTTCCCATAACTTCCATCCGTCCAGATTGTCAGTCCCATAACTCCCTTCACTCATAAGCAACCCCCTTTTGGCGACTTTTACCTCCAATCACCAACCTCCATGTCAGTCGTCCGTATACTTTGGTTACCGTCACCTGCCATATCACCCCAAGTGGCCCGTTGTACATTAATGACTGGATAATATGCCCATTGTCATGCTGACCATTTTCCCGCGTCCGACCGACCCAGTTTTGAATAAAAACACCGTTGTGCCCATTTTCACTCGTTATTCATCCCTCGCGCCAGAACCATCCATCGCACCAGAGAACGTATCTATCGTCTTCCCATTGCTTCCCCATCACTTTCCTCCACCACCAGTAGACCCCACTAACGTTGTTTGTTGCAGGTACAGTTGTCGAAATGGTGTCCAAGACAAAGACAGCTAAAGAGGAAGAGAATTTGTTCATTCCTCCTCCGGTGGACCTGGATAAGATTCCCCTGGTCGATAAGGACCGGTTGATAGCCGATACCATTTGCAGTTTTGACTTCTCTAATCTCCAGTCGTGGCTCTAGGAGGTTTTCCTGGACCAAAACGACGAAATTGGGCTCTGGGAGTCCAATTTGCCCTTATATATGTTCCCCCAAATCCATAATTTCCCCGAGTTTTCCCTCTGTTGCCAGGTCCACTACTTGCCCGACTAGAAAGCCATCATTTCTTCATCTGGAGACGTTATTTTCTTCATCACCCCTGAGGATATCGACCAGATGTTACAAATCACCCGAGCAGAATCTGCGTCCCCTTTTAACTTAGAAATCCTCACCGAGCTCTACCAGAAGATGACTTTCTCGCAAAGAGCTCAGATTTTCAAGCTATTTTTTCCCACTTCTGCTCCAATCCCGACCACCAATCCCCCGTATCCTTCTTCCATGTTTTTCATCAAAGGGAATCAGATTATTTCAGCTCTGTGTGCTCTGCTTGGATACTACTCTGATTAGTGGGTGGATGAGCCCATCCTGGGCCTTCTGTCCATCTTCTCCAATGACGAACGGTCAACCACGCAGTTCAACTATAGCACCTTCCTGGCCAATAACATCCATGAGCAGTTTGTCAATTTCGCCACCGAAGGCATGTTCAGGTATTCATCCATTCTGGCTTACATGTTCCTCTATTTCCAAGCCGACAGGTTCAACTTCTCCATGCAGAAGATGGACGCCGACGGGAAGCCTCAGCCAGTCACAGCGTGGACCTCTCTCCTGAAGCAAAATTCTGCCAAATACGACTTCACGACATTCATTGACCAGTTTTACCACCCAGCGGTGAGTATGTTACGTGGCATGCCTGAGCCACGGATTAATGATGAAGTCCAGAGGATCCTGCATCTCTCGGACAACGTTCAGACAGGAGACTAGTATTTATGCCAGAATCACATAGAAATCAGAGTCTTTGGGTGCGAATTGGCGCCCTATAAACTGCCACGATATGTACCGGTAAGAGTTTTCACATTAGAATATATAAGTCAGATTATGAACTCTGATGATATTCATTTTGTTTCACTTAAGAAAAAGCAACAGTTGAGAATCAAAGGACAAATTGGTCCTTTTATCTGCAATAACTGGGGCACAGGGGAGGAAGTAGATTGAATTTTGAAGGAGATGAAATTCTCCACGAGTTTCATCTGGTACTATGATCCCCACGGGATCATTTCGGACATGAGGGTAAAAAACAAAAATGCCCCTTATGTGCACGAGTCCAAGCCAGAGATCAAGAAATTTGTGAATCAGGCAGTCTGGCTGCCCGACACTTTGCTGGACTTGGAACAACAGGGGCCCTCAACAAGTGCGCTACCCGCTACCACGCCACAAGTCCTCAAGGAGAAGAGGCCCCGACAGGAGTCATCTCCTCCTGTAACAGAGGTGTCACCAGAGGAATTTCAAATTCACTCTAAGAAGCTGAAGACAATTTCAATGACCAGCACAACAGCAGAAGCTACCACAGTGACCACCACTGGGGCCAAGCAATTCACTTCATCTTTTGGCTCTAGTCAGCTTAAAGAAGTAGCAGTAAAATCCACAGATTCTCCCTTGGATACTCCACCAAGCAAGACTGGACCCAAGTTGGGCATTTTTGAAAAATATGACACGATCAAAAAGAAGAACCAGTCGCTCACCAATAGCACTTATGCACAGTTCCAGAAGCAGTCATCCACGGCCCAGCATAGAATTCTTTCAGCATTTGATACAAAGAAGGGTAGGATGCATATGGCGTTCCTCCAAGCATAAGTGCCTGATCCAAAGGTGATATCTGATTACAAGAGGGCCACGTTTGAGTTCCAAGCAAAAGATGTGCATCCAGCAGATCAAATGGATCTGCATAAGCAAACTGGGGAAATGATTTCCCACACTTTAGCTCGTGTTGCAACTTCTGCATCAAAGTTTCGGACAGCATTGAGCAATGCCCAGACCCAACTGAAGCTAGAGAAGATGTCTTCCTTCGCGAAAGACAACAAGATAAAGACTCTGGAGGAGATGGTCCTCAAGATCGGTTATGACCCGACGAACGTCAAGGCTGTCGAAGAAATGATTAAAAAGAAGAATGTTGACATCACCTCATTGAGAAAGCAGCTAAAGCTCCCTCCAACAGAGGACCCACAGATGAAAGAAATAGCTGAAAGGGAAGGCGAAAAGGATGAGACGCTGAAATTACTCCTGGAGCAGAATGCGCAGTTAAAGGAGATGGAGGCAGAGATAGAGAGACTGCTCAAGGAGAAAGAGTAGGCAAATCCAATGGAAGGCATCCCATTGAGTGCCATCCCAATTGCAACACCAACGGTGAAAGTCATCCCATCTGCAATAGCGGCACCCCTACCAGAAGGAGCTACAGACCTGGCCAAGTCTATGGAGAGAATGAACCTGCAAGAGTCAGAAATCAGCATGCTTAAGAAAGAGGTGGAAAATCTCCAAGAGCTAAAAGTTTCTTTCCAGACAAGTCTGTCTAAAGAAAAATAGGTGAATGAGAAGATCAGGAAGGAGTTGCAGCAACTCCAGAAACAGACAATGGCAGGAAAGACCTTGGCAGAGGTTAAAGAACTTGTGTGGATGGATATTTCTAAGTCCATTAATGAAATCTGGCCAATGGTTCAAATCATGTTTGAACAAAATGAGTTGCTCAAGAGGAGCAAACAGGCTGTGGAGAAAATCAGAACAGAACTGGGAGACATGCCAGCCCAAGCTAATGAAATCATAAGGTTCCTGAATTCGAAGACCCGAGAGGAACTCGAAGAATTAAAAATTCAAGACAGGACAGAAACCATATTGGAAGTGAAGAGAGATCTGACGAAAAGGAGTCTCATGCTTCATCTTGAGGAGAAGATCCAAGTCATGGATCAAGGAGTGCAAACGTTTTTCTACAAGATAGATGCCCTGCAAAGGAAGGGCCTGCCTGGTATGAAGGTCATAAATGACAAATTGATGACACTTCCTGATTATAAGAAAAGGTTGACCGAAGTGTCCAAGGACAGTTCTAAGTTTGCAGGAATACAGGGAAGCATCATAGGAAGAGCATTCATGGACGCCTTGCAGTTGGATATTAGTATCCAGCATGAAATTAAACACATTTTCGTCATCAAGCCTACATTTGCTAAGTACACAGACATGGACGAAGTGTACAGGAGATTGCTTAAAGTAACAGTGCCAGGTCACATCAGATGGGAAGAACTGTGTGATCTACTAGATTAGTAGATGAGTTGTCGCTTCCAGTCAGCCGTCCTGTCAGCAAAGGTTGTGGAGGCACCTCGCCAACGGCCTACCCCTGAAATTCAGTATACAGTTGTAATGAGTCATCAAAAACAGTTTTGATTAGTTAAGATAGTTAGTCTAAAAATAGCATGAACACGTCCTGTTCAGTTACGGAAGAAGCGTATGTATTTTTTCTTATAAATACTTCATTTTCTGAGGTATTGAGGGTTGTTGATTTTCACACCCGATTTCTATCGAGCTGTATCATTTTTGAAGAGATCCACCATTAATAAAAAAGAGGCATTTTACAGGATTCTTGCGTATGTTCACTGGTGATGTGATTCCCTGAGTTAATGTTTTTTTTCTTCGTATTTCATTTTGGTGTCTGAATCTAATCTTTATGAATAGCGTTATGTTGCAGGATTTATCTCTGATACCCTGTTTCCGATTCTAGAGATTTAAATGTTTATCTTCTAAATATCTTCAATTAAGAAATTCTTAACTGCTTGTTAGTTGGAGTTATTTTCCTTATCTGTTCTTCCATTCATCATTTTAAATATTAAAGATCCATTGAATGTATTACCTCGCCCTGTGGAAAACTTCTTTGGCATTTCTGGTTATTTCTCGGATTTGATTTAAAACAGACCCCATAGCCCAATGGATGTGTAGTTTGTTTCAACCAACTTTACAAACCCTTTACAACAAAACCAACATTTTCTTTAGCTAGCCTAATATCTTAAATTTAAAACAAAGCTAAATTATATAGAGAGATCCCTCTCTGAAGCTGGAAGGGCTAGATCCCATCTTTAAAAGTGGTTGGTTAAGGTTATCTTTGTAGATTTCTTCTTTTTTCAACCTCTAAGAAATTTACCAAGTGATAACATTGAATTGATTTATTTTGGCGTTCTACAACTCCATTTTGTTGGGGAGTACCTAGAATAGTATATTCTCTTTTGGTTCCATGTTTGTCACAGAATTCTTTGAAATCTTTTGACAAAAAATATCCTCCTCTATCTGAGTGAATTGCCTTTAACTTCCTTCCTGTCTTACTCTCAACTAACTCCTTAAACATTTTGAACTTCTCAATCACATCATATTTTTCTCTCAGAAAGGCAACCCACATAAGTCTAGAGAAGTCATCAATGACCAGCATAAAGTAATGTTCTCCTCCAGTCCCTTCCTTTCGTGATGGTCCACATAGGTCCATATGAACAAGTTGAAGCAGTTTCTCTGAAGATGTGAAACTCTTCGTTTTGAATTGAACATGAGTCAACTTCCCCATTTGACAGGATTCACAAATAGAGTTATGAGGCTTAGATATTCTTGGAAGATCTTTCGCAACACCTTCATTATTCAGTTTGAAAATATGATCAAAATTTAGGTGTCCAAGCCTTTTGTGCCATAACCAAATTTCATCAAATTTTCTTAAATGACATTTCTCCTTATCTTCCTTCAGAATATAGAAATTGTTTTCCGTTCTAACCCCTTCTGCAATCAACTCTCCTGTGTTCATTGTTTTTATTTTACAATTCTTGGCAGTGAAAGTTACTTCACATCCTCTGTCACACATCTGACTGACATTAAGAAGATTTTTCTTTAAACCATCAACAAATAATACATCTTGATATTTTCTTATTCCATTGCTTAAGCTTACTAGACCTTTACCTTTGATATTTCCTAGATCATCATTTCCAAAAGTCACACTTCCTGATTTACTTTCTTTGAGTGATAGGAAATTACATTTTTCACCTGTCATATGACTGGAGCATCTGCTGTCAATATACCAGGGGTTCTTTTGTCTTTGAGCTGAAAATACTAATCCACACTTGTTATCTTCATTCTTCTTCCAAATCTTGACGTTTTCAGCTCTGTGATTTGAATCTGGCTTATAGTTCTTTAATCGACATTCTGTAGCTTTATGTTCATAATTATGGTAGATGTAACATTCTAGTTCATTGAATAAAGGATCATAATGATTGTTATGCTTAATTTGTTCATTTTCCCCAGACATCACATGATTTGTAGTCTGTAGTTGTTTGTTACTCACAGTGATAGTGTGACATTGGTATATCTCAGCTCCAACAACAGTATATCTCACTTATAGCATACTTGGTTGATTATTAGAAGCACATATTGATCTTGGTGATGATTATGAGTTGTTTTGTTATGCTTGGTTGATGCACCTATTTGAGAGTTGTCTTGGTGATTGATCTTGGTGAGTAGATATGATTTGGTTGATAAGATTGATGGGATAGGTTGTTGTGATAGGTTGTTTGGACAGGTTGTTGTGACATGTTATATGTACAGGTTTGGTGCATGGTTGATGCACTTGTTCATGGTACAAGTTGAGGTACAGGTTGGTGCATGGTTGATGCACTTTTTTATGTTACAGGTTGAATACAATTTTTTTGGTACAGGCTGGTGCATGGTTGATGCACTTGTTTATGGTACAGGTTGAGGTACAGGTTGATGCATGGTTGATGCATGGTTCAAGTTATTGGTACAGGTTGTTTGGTGCAGGTTTATTGGTACAGGTTTACAGCAGTATATCTCATAGTGATAGTGTGACAGTGGTTCCATCATTCTACTTATACATCAGGGCGGTTGGATGGGGCAAGGACAGGTGGTTGTAGCCACCTTCTATTTGTAGCTGAAGAACATAGGGGGTTGTAGCCTCCTTCTGGTTATAGCCAGAGAAATGGGGAGTTGGAGCTTCCTTCAGGTTGTAGCCTGAGAAACTAGGGGGTTGGAGCCTCCTTCCAGTTGCAGCTGGAAAACAAAGGAAGTTGGTGCTTCCAATGAATGTAATTCTTGAAGACATGTAATAAAAAGTATTTTGTGGTTTTCTCCGGCATTGGGTTTCCACGTAAAACACTAGTGTACTGTGTATGTGTATGATTGTTCATTTGTTCATTGATTATTTACTCTGCAGTTATTAGATGATAATGATACATTGATATAACACTTGGATTATATGGTTAAAAAGGATTACCGATTCACACCCCCCCCCCACTCAGTAATCCAACAAAAGGCTTTCTCATGCCTCCTACTGTTATTTATACTAATTCTTTCTTCTAAAAAACATTCTAAAAGAAGATTTTTCTAGAAGTGGAAGCTTCTATTAAGTCTTCTTACATTACACTTGTTCACATTATTAAATAGGTCTTATTAACTAATGTCGACCTTTATTACATGGAAAATATATTATTCTACCTACGTGAAGGGTCAGGGAGGTTAGGTCCCTAACATTTATCCTGTAAAATTTAGGTGAATCATTTTGGAAAAATGGAAATTGGAAAATCGTTTTTTGAAAAAAAACATGGAAAATTATCCCATGGGTGAAATTTATCCCTAAAATTTTCCTTGGAGCAATCAAGTAGTTACATTGATTTCAGTAATGACATAACACAAAATAGTAGGGTACATTCATTCCATTGATATGAAGAAAATGATTTAGAGAAATGGGTAAATTAATGGAGGTGGGTAACACTTCTGTGACAATCGGATCTCCAAAACTCCGAAAGACGTTTTTTCAGCCGAACTGATTTTTTTTTCGGCCAAAATATGTTTCGGTCAAACCTTTGAATGTCAAATCGAATGGTATCATGATGACGCCCTATATTTTCATGTAGAATTTTAGCCGGACAGATTTTTTTCATCCGGTAACCTCTTTTCGACCGAAAGGTATTCCAGACGAAAGGATATTTTGGCCGAAAGAATATTTTTTCCAAACTATTCTTTTGGCCAAAATATCCTTTCGACTGAAATACACTTTTGGCCAAAACAGTCTTTCGACTGAAAACAAGTTTATATATTTACCGCACATCATAACTGTTGCGGTCTTTTGAGCTCTTGGTGAGTGTGAGTGGGTTCTTGAGTGAGTGAGTGATAGTGAGTTCTTTTGAGTTGTTTTGTGCAGACGTGGTTGGCACTGTCGTGGTTGGCGTGGACGTGGTTTGCATGGACGTGTTAGTGTGGACGTGTTTGGAATTGTCATTTTGGCGCAGTCGTGTTGGCGGGCGGTGTTGTGATCGGATTATAGGTATGTATTTTATTTAAATTTAAATTAATTTCTTAGGAATTTAAATGTAAAATAAATTAAAATTAAAATTTGTAATTTATAATTAAAATTTGGCTGTGACTAGGCCAGGGGAGCAGCCCTATGGACAAGTCACGGCCAGTAGGATATCTTCAATATGAATACTACTATTATTTTTAAAAACTGAAAAAAACTGAAACACATGTTGCAACTTCGTTGTAAATACTTTCAAGCGTGCACTTCCTCTTATTTGTGATCGTTTAAACAAAACATTGTGACTAGTCTTTGTCTAAAATGTAGGGACCAACTACTTTACAATTTTATCTTATTTAAATTATAAAAATAATTACCCCAGTCTAACGAGTTAAGAATGTACATCTTGTTGTACTCAAACTATGGACTTTGCATCTAAAAATATATCTGTTTTAGTAAATAGGATAAAATTAGCGAAGCATATTTTGGACTATGAATGTTTACTCTATTGCATTAGGAATTTAAGCCCTAAATAATAGGGAGATGTAAAAGTGGTTGAACATTACATACAACCATAATGGTAATTAAATAAGCTTTGTAATTTCGATCAAAATCCACCTATTTCTATTATGTAATTAAATAAGCTCTTTAATTTCAATCAAAATCCAACTATTTCTATTAATATTGCAACCTTGTGGAAATTCAAGATTGAGTTGGATGTCTCTTTTGAATTGGAATTTCATTGGTGAGTGTTGGTCACCTGTTTGAATCTCTTAAAGTTAAGTGCAATAGTTTAAATGCTTTATGTGCACTAAAAAGAAAGAACACTTTAATAATAATGTCGGCCAGACTTTGATGTCAATGTTAATTGTTAGTCCCTAAAGTTGCGCTTGACTATGAGAGGGAAAGCTAGGGCATCATCGGTTTATTGCAAAGTATTTTTAAGATTTTTAAGATTTGTTTTTTTGAATAAGGTGGTTGAAAACTGGTTCAGGGTTATAACATAACATGAAAATCAAAATCAGAACATAGCATATCTCATAGACTGAATAAAAGGTAGTCACATAGACATATACGACCAATAAAGAAAAGGGAGAGTGAAGTCTTCAATTTGTCAACTTCACATAAATTCTTGTCTCATAATATCATAAAGAAATAAGACCATTAGCTTGAAATCAAAACTTGAAAATAATTTCTACAGCAAATTCTTTACTGTATTAATTAACAATCAAGAAACAAATGCATTGCAATATGAATAATGAACTCGAGCATGAAGAAAGAAAAACAAAGTAGAAAAGAGTGTCTAACCATCAATATGCCTTTGTTGTTAAGTGTCAAAGAGAACAATAATTCCTTACAAAGAGTTTCAAAATGAGTCCTTTGGATCTCCAATTTTTCCACCTTTAACTTCTCCCTCTACTAAGTTTATATAGAAACAATACATAATAATCAAGATCCAAAAGCTATGGATCTAAAAACCTCCTCATTTATATTTAGTTTATTGATTCAAATAATCAAGGAGAATATCAAACCTGATCTCCAAGTCGAATTGATGAGGTGGCTGGTGAACTGTTGTCCATGAGATTTTTTAGGAAAATAAATCTGGAAAATTCCTGAAAAATAGGGTCCAACAATCTCTTTGTATCTCTCAAATGGTGGTATCTGTATAAAAACTGAGAGATTTTTTTGTGAAGGGATGCATTCCCAACAAAAACCTCTTTTGGTTTCCAAAAATTCATCACCAATTGTTCTGCAACCTCTCCCAAAATTACTGACTAAAACAGGAAATTATTTATTATGAAATCGCAGAAAAATAGGCCTCAAAGATCAATTTGAATCTCTTAAAATGTGATTGTTTTGTAAAAACCGAGAGAGGTTTTTGTGAAGGGTAATGTTTCCAACTAAAACCTATTTTGGTTTCAACAAATTCATCTTTAGCTGTTCTACAACCTCTCTTGAAGAAAAATACTAAAACAGGTAAAAAAAAATAGAGTGTTTCCTGTAGCTTTATCAGAAAAATAGGCCTCAAAGATATATATGAATCTCTTAAAATGTGATAGTTGTGTAAAAACAAAGAGGGATTTTTGTGAAGGGGTATGTTTCCAAAAAAAACCTTTTTTGGTTTTAACAAATTCATCTCCATAGTTTCATAAACTTCTTTTGAATATAAGGACTAAAACAGGAAAAACAAAGTATTTCCTGTATTTGATTTCTTTTTTTTTCTTCTTTTTGTTGTGTTCATCTTTTCTTGTTGCTTAGCACTCCATTTTTCTACATGAGCCTTCTCTTTCTTCAACTGTTCCACTGTCTTCTGGAGCTCTCTAATATTTCCTTTATCAGTTCTGACTTTAACCCTGAACTCGGGGAACTCTTCACCAAGTGCAGGCTCATTCAAATCTATGGCAAACTGAGGTTATTTCATCTTAATTTGGTACTTAGAAACCAATCCTGAGATGTGATATTCATATAAACTGGATGATTCTATGGCTTCAGGCATGTCTGATATATGATCTGAATCTACAAGATTACTTTCTTTAGTTTCAGGAACCCTACTTATACCTTTGGCAGATGCTTTAGCTCTTGACAATTTGGTAGCAACTCTTGTTACAAGTCCTATAGAGAATGGAACAGTTTGCTTACCTTCTTTTGCTAGTTCTTTATGTATTGGGGACTTTCCTATCTTTCGTTTGATATCTGCTTTAGCATCTTCAAAATGGTCTTCTATCACTATGACATCTTCTCTTTTGATTGAGGAATCGAACATGGCTTTGGGCCTTAGCCTGTACTTGTTGGTGACTCTTGTAGAGTTCCTCCTAGGGTCTTGAGGCACAGACACACATTTATTCTTTTTCCTTTTAACTGCAACATTCTTCTTACTGGTTGCTGGTGCTTTATGCTTGGCTTAGAGTGTAACATTATGATCTTCATCAGAGTCTTCTTCTATTTTTAAATCTTCCTCAGGAAGCATTTTGTTTTTTGTTTCCCATTTGGGTCTCTTACCTCTGTTGGTACTCGTTACCCTGATGGCAGAAAATTCTTCTTTAATAGAGGTTTCATCAACTAGAATGCTTGGCTCCTGTGTAACATCCCTTTTCCTTTTTTCTTTCTTTTGTTTGTTGGACTGTGGGTCAGGATTTAGGGATTGCATGAGCCAGCTCCAGGGTTTTTGTATTTCTCTCAGGCTAGACACGACTAGAGTCTTAGTTAAAACCTGATGAAACAGGCTACTCTTTGCATTGGAGGAGTGTGACTGCACTCATTTTGACATTTTTGCTAGGCTTTTGAGGAGAAAATAAGGCAAATTTAAAGGATAATCACTATTTATATGCATTAATAACCTATTGTGATAGATATAAATCAATGAGAATCTGCCTTCTCAGGTGATATACCTGTGGATAATGATCAGAGTAGTTTTCCATTCCTGTCTGATCCAACTATGAGGGATTCCTTTTCTCCAATCCGGGTTTTGTTTGTCTGGCAGCAAAAACTGGTTGAAAAACTATGTAACTACATGCTCTTTCTTCCACCATCGTTCTCCTCCGACCACTAATTTGCAAGCCTTGGCAATTGTTTGTTCTATCACCAACATTATCAATTTCCCGATCTCCACTTTGTAACCATCGAAGTTCTGTGCAAATGCCAAAGAGACATGTTCATCGTGACCTTGGAAGGTAGTGAGGAATTCAAGCCAACCAGCATCTCTAAATCTCTGCGCCATTTGTGGATATGCCTCAAAAAGCTTGGCGCCCTCAGGTTCCAATCTGACCACTTGCCCACTTCTCTTAGGCGCCATGAAAAACGATGCTACAACAATAATTGATCGGATTATGAATTTACAAACTTCAAATGTTAACATATAACAGTTCTTCTGAGAAAAATACCTACTCTTATAATCCAACACAATCAAAATGAGAAGTGTCAGGTTTAGATAATGATCTTTGGGAATTGAACGATTTGAAATGAGTCCTTTGCAAGTACAGAGCAATTCGATCATGTAACGATTTGAATCATAAAATGATTCGAGAGCCATCGTGGGACGAACTCTTAGTCCACGATCTGTGTAATCATAACAAAATCTGGTTGGCGGGTGCATATTAAGGCATTATTATATTTGTGCTACAGGAATAATGTTATTCCAGTAGCGTTATTAATGACTTAGCATAATTTGAATTTGTAAAGTTCAAACAGGCATACGAAGTGACACATCATTCAAAACCATGTCTTAAAACTCCAAACTTAAATAAATTATCCAAAGAACTAAAATGAAAACCATAACAAGATGAAAACAATGATAAAAAACAAATGAAAGCAAATGATGAAGTGCAAGTAGGAAGGGTTTAGGATTAGGGTTTCTCACTAAATCAAAAGCAAAATTAGAGACTAACAGTAATAACAGCCAATAAATTTAAGGCTGAAATGTAAATTTAAGGCATGTTCATTATATGTCCATTATACACTCAAACAATTCTGGTTGTTATGCCTAGTAACCGAATCCAAATGAAGGAATACCTATAATATGTTTGTTTATTTCTGTATAATATGTTTGTTTATTTATGTACAAATGTATACTTTTGAAGGTTGAAATTTAGAGTTAAGTCGTGTTTATTGTATACACTCAAACAGTTGTTTTGGTTCTTATGCCTCTGAAACTAAGCCCAAATGCAAGGATACTTATATTATGTGTGTTTATTTATTTTTTTCATATGAGTCTACATTTGAATCTCTATTAAATCAGTTTTATGCAAACCTAACACTTTAGTGAATTTACAAAATATCTTGAAAAGCTTGTGTAGTAATTCTTCTAAATCATAAAATTATTCTATTTGATTTATAACATAATGGTGGGATTTTCAAGATTGTTCATTTCAAACTATTTTAATAAATTGTTTTAAGCCGAATTGTCGAAAATTTGAACTTCGATATGATTGTCAACTAATTCAACTTATACAACAATCATTTTTTAAAATTTGAGGTAGAGTTTCTCAATGAGGTTATTTCTTTTTCTATCAAGAAGAGGTAGAATTCCTCAATAAGGTTTTTGTGTTATTCAACATGAAGAGTTAAAGTAAGACTGATAGCATTATTTTTATTTTTTTATCAGGGGAAATGATTTTAATGGAATTTTGTGTTATTTATTATAGAGTTAATGATATTGATTACAAAATTTTAAATAAATTATGAAGAACTATATTGTTAGTCATGAAATTTTGAAAAATGGAGTGGAAAATAATCATGTTATTTCTACTACTTTTAAAAAAATTATAAATAATTAATTCTATATGACTAAGTTTTTTATGATTATATTTATTTTTAATCAAAATGAATTTTATTTCATTAAAAAGGGAAAAAAAATAGTTCAAAAATATCATAAAATATAATAATATAATTTTCCTATTTAATATAGATTATTTTCATTTTTAATAGCATATCATATAGATTCTTTAATATTTTTTAAATTTAAGTTTTAAAATAATAATGAATTTGTCAAATTCTATATTATTAATATTTATTTTTTTAATAGTCTTCGTGCTTGTGGGAATACCTCAAATCGAGCCAAATCAATAAATTAAATTGTAAAATTAAATAGTAAAATTTATAATGTTATATAAACAATAAATTTATAAACAATATGGATTTACTTTAAAATGTGAATTTGATATAGATATTAATAAATAATTAATAAACAATATGGATTTAGTGAATTTGATATAGACATTTAACAATCAAATATTAAGTTTTTAAATTTGATATAGACATTTAACAATCAAGTAATAAGAATATAGTAAGCATTTAAGTGATTAGTTTGTGTTTGAGCAGTCAAAGTTGAATCGGTTGTCTTTCACTCCGGTGTTAAAGATTTAGATTCAAATGCCATCCTTTTCTGTGCATAGATAATCTCTTATTAAAATTGGTTATGACTTGGTCATGGGGGGCCTGCCCTGTGGCCAAGCCGTAGGCATGCCCATGTCTTGGCCACATGGATGGCCCCCTGCGGCCAAGTCACAGTCATTTCAAATGTTTTGTATTTTATAAAAATTTCATATCTTCAGGAATTCAATTTATAAATCCATTTTTACATATGTAATATTAGAGTATCATTTCCAAATCTAAAAATTGTTGGTGCATTGTATTTGCCAAGAACTTACAGAAGTCAAACTTTATCAAGGATTGATTCTCAGGGTGTGACAAGGCTACTAGGAAACCCAAAAACAATGGTATCCATTATAAAACTATAATTTAGACTTAAGACTTTTGCAATCATGGCAACAACAATTTTGGACATAGGATAAAAAAATGTAAGAGGAGTATGGGAGAGAAGTAGTAGGCATAAAAGTTACTTGAATTAGATGACTCTTAATAAACTTTTCGTTCTATATATGTGATATATTAACCCATTTGCTTAAAGTATGTGATCCAAATTAGACCTTTGGTTTAACTAGCTCTTATATCCTGAAAACTAAGACATATTACTATAACATATTACATTGTAATATGTTATGACATATTACATTGAAATGTGTTATGAAGAATATGCATTAATATAGCACTCAACAAATAGAAACAAACTTTGAAACATAGGCAGTATATTCACTAAAGTCATTCCCTCAACCTCAAGAATAGATACACCGAAATATGTAACAGTCACTTTGCATTGATAGAAAAAATGATAAAAGACAGGCCAATATTTCATGTCAAAGCCTCATTTACAAAGTTAGAAGAAAGAACAATTTTAAATACATTTCATAGTTTACATTTTACAGTTTACAGTTTGTTTGAATTAGATGGTTCTTAATAAACTTATCATTCTATATATGTGATATATTAACCCATTCACTTAAAGTATGTGATCCAAATCAGACCTTTGGTATAACTAGCTCTTATATCCTGAACACTAAGACATATTACTATAACATATTACATTGTAATATGTTATGAAGAATCTGCATTAATATAGCACTCAACAAATAGAAACAAACTTTGAAACATAGGCAGTATATTCACTAAAGTCATTCCCTCAACCTCAAGAACAGATACACCGAAATATGTAATAGTCACTTTGCATTGATAGAAAAAATGATAAAAGATAGGCCAATATTTCATGTCAAAGCCTCATTTACAAAGTTAGAAGAAAGAACAATTTTAAATACATTTCACAGTTTACATTTTACAGTTTACAGTTTGTTTTCAATTTAAATATCTGTGCATATGTATAATATCTTTACATATGTTTTAATATCTATGCATATGTTATAATTTGAATAATATATGTTTTCAATTTTAATATCAGTGCATATGTTATAACATTGTAATTTATGTTATAACATATTACAATGTAATATGTTATAACATATTACAATGTAATATGTTATAACATATTACATTGTAATATGTTATAACATATTACAATGTAATATGTTATAACATATTACATTGTAATATGTTATGAAAAATCTGCGTTAATATAGCACTCAACAAATAGAAAAGAAACAATGAAACATAGGTAGTATATTCACTGTAGTCATTCCCTCAACCTCCAGAATAGATACACTGAAATATGTAACAGAACACAATGAAAAGCTCATAGCAGAAATGAAATTTGAACTTGCATCTTCATTTAAGAAAGTTAAAAATGCAATTTGAACTTGCATCTTCATTCAAGAAAGTAAAAAATGAAATTTGAACGTGCATCTCCATTTAGAAAGTCAAACGATTCAACAATTATTGTGATTAGTGGCCTATACCTTAGATTGAAACTTTAAACTCTTAACTATATTGTAATATTCACATAGCTCATACGGGTAAGATATGAAGATGATTCCATTGCTTTAGCTCTCACTTAATCAAAGTAAGTAAAACCCATATGTATTGGATAAGAGTATATACCCTTTGAAAGACCCTTGTTAATGATATATTACCCTTTGTATTTACACAAGCATTTAGTTGAAGATAATGTTTTATCATCCTTTGGATCAGATACTAGTTGAAGATGGTGATCTATTATTGTTTGTATTTACACAAGCATTGGGATCACATACAAGTGTAATATAGGTGTTGATACTTAATTCTATTTATTGCTAATGACATCCCATGTAGTTAATAAGAGATAATATTAATATCAAAATACATGTTGATTATGGTAAATAGGTAACATGATATCACCTTGTTGAACCTTAAGCTAAGTTGTTCTTGTATTACTGATATCATAGTAATGAAATGGCTCTATTCCCCTTGTATTACAGGTTAAGCTATTTCCTTTAGTTCTTATTATATACTACCCTTTGTAGTTAACAGTTATGTTTTTTGCTTCATGACCTTATGTTATAGCTCATACAACAACCTTTAACTGTAACTGGACAATACGGCAGAGGTTAGTAGTATCCCTATTCAATGGACTTACTTCCTTATAGTGATCATTGTTCTTGTACCAGGATGAGATTAACAGTATGGAATGTTATGGAATTAATGGGAATCAATATCAGTGGATACTACACAATGAAAAATTCAAACCAGTGTAATCAGTAGTTCAGAATCAGATACATTACTCATATCAAGAACCTGTACTCATAGTTAGTTTTGTATAAATTTCCATATTCAAGCAATGGTAATAAGCTAAGATAATCCACTATCAATGGTAATAAGCTAATCTAACCCACAATCAATCATGAAGGCGAAGAAGAATTTGTTTGCTCAAAGAGGGGGAAAGAAACAAAAAATTATTCCATAGATCATTCAATGAAGGCATCACAATCGCAAGCTCATGATGCCCATTAGGCAAGATCATGATGCCCACTCAAACTTGAAACTGCCTTATCATTTTCATCATCATC
>SNQJ01S0081663.1:39496-58479 GCA_010110895.2 Picea sitchensis
CTTGTGGATGTGTATTTCTCAGTGATCTTGTTCTTATGTTGCTATTATCTATTGAATTGCAAAGAACTATAATAATGGCTAAACATTAACACTGCCAATAATTGGATATATTTCAGACAACAAATAGTTCGTGTTAGATTATCACACAAGTACATCTACAAGTTATTTGAAAAAATTTAAACATAAAAATTACCTTCTCTAACAAGATCATAAACTCTATCGCCATCAACTGACACTATAGTTTCATTTGATTCCTTCTCCTCTGAGCTTGCAAGTGGAATTTTCCCTTTTATATTAAGTTTGGTATGTCTCCAAACTTTAACATATTCTGCATTTTCTTTTTCGCAAATATCAATGGATTGTGTGTCCTCTATCCAAACTGAACAAAAACAAGACTCATTTCTTCTATCAAATGCAAACACATTTTGATAACGTTTTGTTTTAAGTGAATGTATTTTCTGTGTCCCATGTATTGTATTAGCGTCATATGGGATTGATATATTTACATCTTGGATTCCAACATACCAAAAAATCCTACACAAGAAAATAACTTGTTAACTTGAAATCTCTCAAGAAAATGATTGAAGATTGAATATAAATTTGAACACGTTCAAATAAAAATATCATGTGTACATGTGTAACATGTATATTAAGACACACTTGCGCACATCCCTTGACGTATTATTTTCATGACTTAGCGCCATTTTGCACCATTCAACAAATTTATCATCGGATTCAAATCGATCGGCATGATGGTTCATCTGATACCTTCAAAGTGTTCGTTTTACACATTCCCCTGCACCGTCGCGCTCTCATTTTCCAGGGCCAGTCTCAAAAAAAATTCAACAATGTGTAATGTTTGATTTTTTATGAAGACAACATAACCAATAGAATGATCGTGAAGATTTGAACTGACCCACACACCCATCTGACCATATCCAATGTCGATCGAATTTGATTTCTCGTTCTTTCAATGAATCATAAAATTTATCAAAACAATGTTGTACATAATGTATGTCGTGTGCTCGATCATCACTTATATAAAAGTGATATTCTTTAATAACATGTCGATTGTCGTTGGTGCTTTCTATGTTATCAAGGCTCCGTTGAGCATGTCTATATAGAACGTGGACAAATATCGTGACTTGATCAGAATGATAATATTCACTTTGTATTTATTTTTGTGCAGCGAATGTGTAATTCTCTGCAAAATCAACTACAGAAAAAATTGTCCCTTGTGGAAACACTTCACGGGATTGTTTGAATTGTAGGTCTTTCCATCGAGCTCTATGTGAATGCTTGGTGTATTTATAAATTTCTTGAGGAATCAAACATGGCTTTGGGCCTTAGCCTATACTTGTTGGTGACTCTTGTAGAGTTCCTCCTAGGGTCTTGAGGCACAGGCACACATTTATTCTTTTTCCTTTTAACTGCAACATTCTTCTTACTGGTTGCTAGTGCTTTATGCTTGGCTGAGAGTGTAACAGTATGATCTTCATCAGAGTCTTCTTCTATTTTTAAATCTGCCTCAGGAAGCATTTTGTTTTTTGTTTCCCATTTGGGTCTCTTACCTCTGTTGGTACTCGTTACCCTGATGGCAAGAAATTCTTCTTTAACAAGGGTTTCATCAACTAGAATGCTTGGCTCCTGTGTAACATCCCTTTTCCTTTTGCCTTTCTTTTGTTTGTTGGACTGTGGGTCAAGATTTAGGGATTTCATGAGCCAGCTCCAGGGTTTTTGTATTTCTCTCAAGGTAGACACGACTAGAGTCTTAATTAAAACCTGATGAAATAGGCTACTCTTTGCATTGGAGGAGTGTGACTGCACTCTTTTTGACATTTTTGCCAGGCTTTTGAGGAGAAAATAAGGCAAATTTAAAGGATAATCACCATTTATATGCATTAATAACCTATTGTGATAGATATAAATCAATGAGAATCTGTCTTCGCAGGTGATATACCTATGGATAATGATCAAAGCAGTGTGCCATTCCTGTCTGATCCAACTGCGAGGGATTCCTTTTCTCCAATCCAGGTTTTGTTTGTCTGGCAGCAAAAACTGATTGACGAACTATGTAACTACATGCTCTTTCTTCCACCATCGTTCTCCTCCGACCACTAATCTGCAAGCCTTGGCAATTGTTTGTTCTGTCACCAGCATTATCAATTTCCCGATCTCCACTTTGTAACCATCGAAGTTCTGTGCAAACGCCAAAGAGACATGTTCGTCGTGACCTTGGAAGGTAGTGAGGAATTCAAACCAACTAGCATCTCTAAAGCTCTACGCCATTTGCGGATATGCCTCAAGAAGTTTGGCACCCTCAGGTTCCAATTTGACCACTTGCCCGCTTCTCTTAGGTGCCATGAAACATGATGCTACAACAAGCATTGATCGGATTCTGAATTTACAAACTTCAACTGTTAACATATAACAGTTCTTCTGAGAAAATACCTATGCTTATAATTCAGCACAATTAGAATGACAAATGGCGGGTTTAGATAATGATCTTTGGGAATTGAACGATTTGAAATGAGTCCTTTGTAGGTACAGAGCAATTCGATCATGTAATGGTTTGAATCATAAAATGATTCGAGAGCCATCGTGGGATGAACTCTTAGTCCATGATCTGTGTAATCATAACGAAATCTGGGTGGCGGGCGCATATTAAGGCATGATTATATTTGCACTACAGGAATAATGTTATTCCAGTAGCGTTATTAATGACTTAGTGTAATTTGAATTTGTAAAGTTCAAACAGGCATATGAAGTGACACATCATTCAAAACCATGTCTTAAAACTCCAAACTTAAATAAATTATCCAAAGAACTAAAATGCAAACCATAACAAGCTGAAAACAATGATAAAAATCAAATGAAAGTAGATAATGAAGTGCAGGTAGGAAGGGTTTAGGATTAGGGTTTCTCACTAAATCAAAAGAAAAATTAGAGACTAACACTAATAACAGCCAGTAAATTTAAGGCTAAAATGTAAATTTAAGGCATGTTCATTATATGTCCATTATACACTCAAACAATTCTGGTTGTTATGCCTAGTAACTGAATCCAAATGAAGGAATACCTATAATATGTTTGTTTATTTCTATATAATATGTCTGTTTATTTATGTACAGATATATACTTTTGAAGGTTGAAATTTAGAGTTAAGTCGTGTTTATTGTATACACTCAAACAGTTGTTTTGGTTCTTATGCCTTCAAAACTAAGCCCAAATGCAAGGATACTTATAGTATGTGTGTTTATTTTTTTTTTTAATAGGAGTCTACATTTGAATCTCTATTAAATCAGTTTTATGCAAACCTAACGCTTTAGTGAATTTACAAAATATCTTGAAAAGCTTGTGTAGTAATTCTTCTAAATCATAAAATTATTCTATTTGATTTATAACATAATGGTGGGATTTTCAAGATTGTTCATTTCAAACTATTTTAATAAATTGTTTTAAGCTGAATTGTCGAAAATTTGAACTTTGATATGATTGTCAACTAATTCAACTTATACAACAATCATTTTTTAAAATTTGAGGTAGAGTTCTTCAATGAGGTTATCTCTTTTTCTATCAAGAAGAGGTAGAATTCCTCAATGAGGTTTTTGTGTTATTCAACATGAAGAGTTAAAGTAAGATTGATAGCATTATTTTTATTTTTTTATTAGGGGAAATGATTTTAATGGAATTTTGTGTTATTTATTATAGAGTTAATGATATTGATTACAAAATTTTAAATAAATTATGAAGAACTATATTGTTAGTCATGAAATTTTGAAAAATGGAGTGGAAAATAATCATGTTATTTCTACTACTTTTAAAAACATTATAAATAATTAATTCTATATGACTAAGTTTTTTATGATTATGTTTATTTTTAATCAAAATGAATTTTATTTCATTAAAAAGGAAAAAAAATGGTTCAAAAATATTATAAAATATAATAATATAATTTTCCTAGTTAATATACCTTATTTTCATTTTTAATAGCATATCATATAGATTCTTTAATATTTTTTAATTTTAAGTTTTAAAATAATAATGAATTTGTCAAATTCTATATTATTATTATTTATTTTTTTAATAGTCTTCGTGCTTGTGGGAATACCTCAAATCCAGCCAAATCAATAAATTAAATTGTAAAATTAAATTGTAAAATTTATAATGTTATATAAACAATATGGATTTACTTTAAAATGTGAATTTGATATAGATATTAATAAATAATTTATAAACAATATGGATTTAGTGAATTTGATATAGACATTTAACAATCAAATATTAAGTTTTTAAATTTGATATAGACATTTAGCAATCAAATAATAAGAATATAGTAAGCATTTAAGTGATTAGTTTGTGCCTGAGCAGTCGAAGCTAAATCGGTTGTCTTTCACTCCGGTGTTAAAGATTTAGATTCAAATGTCATGCTTTTTTGTGCATAGATAATCTCTTATTAAAATTGGTTATGACTTGGTCATGGGGGGCCTGCCCTGTGGCCAAGCCGTGGGCATGCCCATGTCTTGGCCACATGGATGGCCCCCTGTGGCCAAGTCATAGTCATTTCAAACATTTTGTATTTTATAAAAATTTCATATCTTCAGGAATTCAATTTACAAATCCATTTTTACATATGTAAAATTAGAGTATCATTTCCAAATCTAAAAATTGTTGGTGCATTGTATTTGCCAAGAACTTACAGAAGTCAAACTTTATCAAGGATTGATTCTCAAGGTGTGACAAGGCTACTAGGAAACCCAAAAACAATGGTATCCATTATAAAACTATAATTTAGACTTAAGACTTTTGCAATCATGGCAACAACAATTTTGGACATAGGATAAAAAAATGTAAGAGGAGTATGGGAGAGAAGTAGTAGGCATAAAAGTTACTTGAATTAGATGACTCTTAATAAACTTTATGTTCTATATATGTGATATATTAACCCATTTGCTTAAAGTATGTGATCCAAATTAGACCTTTGGTATAACTAGCTCTTATATCCTGAACACTAAGACATATTACTATAACATATTACATTGTAATATGTTATGACATATTACATTGAAATGTGTTATGAAGAATCTGCATTAACATAGCACTCAACAAATAGAAACAAACTTTGAAACATAGGCAGTATATTCACTGAAGTCATTCTCTCAACCTCAAGAACAGATACACGGAAATATGTAACAGTCACTTTGCATTGATAGAAAAATTGATAAAAGACGGGCCAATATTTCATGTCAAAGCCTCATTTACAAAGTTAGAAGAAAGAACAATTTTAAATACATTTCACAGTTTACAGTTTACAGTTTACAGTTTGTTTTCAATTTAAATATCTGTGCATATGTATAATATCTTTACATATGTTTTAATATCTATGCATATGTTATAATTCGAATAATATATGTTTTTGATTTTAATATCAGTGCATATGTTATAACATTGTAATTTATGATATAACATATTACAATGTAATATGTTATAATATATTACATTGTAATATGTTATGAAAAATCTGCGTTAATATAGCACTCAACAAATAGAAAACAAATAGTGAAACATAGGTAGTATATTCACTGTAGTCATTCCCTCAACCTCCAAAATAGATACACTTAAATATGTAACAAAACACAACGAAAATCTCATAGCAGAAATGAAATTTGAACTTGCATCTTCATTCAAGAAAGTTAAAAATGCAATTTGAACTTGCATCTTCATTCAAGAAAGTAAAAAATGCAATTTGAACTTGCATCTCCGTTTAGAAAGTCAAACGATTCAACAATTATTGTGATTAGTGGCCTATACCTTAGATTGAAACTCTACACTCTTAACTATATTGTAATATTCACATAGCTCATACGGGTAAGATATGAAGATGATTCCATTGCTTTAGCTCTCACTTAATCAGAGTAAGTAAAACCCATATGTATTGGATAAGAGTATATACCCTCTAAAAAACCCTTGTTAATGATATATTACCCTTTGTATTTACAAAAGCATTTAGTTGAAGATAATGTTTTATTACCCTTTGGATCAGATACTAGTTGAAGATGGTGATCTATTACTATTTGTATTTACACAAGCATTGGGATCACATACAAGTGTAATATAGGTGTTGATACTTAGTTCCATTTATTTCTAGTGACATCCCATGTAGTTAATAAGAGATAAGATTAATATCACAATACATGTTGATTATGGTAAATAGGTAACATGATATCACCTTGTTGAACCTTAAGCTAAGTTGTTCTTGTATTATTGATATCATAGTAATGAAATGGCTCTATTCCCCTTGTATTACAGGTTAAGCTATTTCCTTTAGTTCTTATTATATACTTCCCTTTGCAGTTAACAGTTATGTTGTTTTCTTCATGACCTTATGTTATAGCTCATACAACAACCTTTAACTGTAACTGGACAAATAGGGCAGAGGTTAGTAGTATCCCTATTCAATGGACTTACTTCCTTATAGTGATCATTGTTCTGGTACCAGGATGAGATTCACAGTATGGAATGTTATGGAATTAATGAGAATCAATATCACTGGATACTACACAATGAGAGATTCAAACCAATGTAATCAGTAGTTCAAAATCATATACATTACTCATATCAGGAACTTGTACTCATAGTTAGTTTTGTATTAATTTCCATATTCAAGTAATGGTAATAAGCTAAGATACTCCACTATCAATGGTAATAAGCTACGCTAACCCGCAATCAATCATGAAGGCAAAGAAGAATTTGTTTGCTCAAAGAGGGGGAAAGAAACACAAAATTATTCCATAGATCATTCAATGAAGGCGTCATAATCGCAAGCTCATGATGCCCATTAGGCAAGATCATGATGCCCACTCAATCTTGAAACTGCCTTATCATTTTCATCATCATCAACATTCCTTGAGCACATGCCACTTGGTACAAGGCTCCATGAGTTGAAAAGCACCCCATTCGGGAAAGCCTGAGCAGAGTCCCCAAATTTATAATAATGCATGTCCTCTTCCGCAATCTGGGTACATTCCTATAGCAAATATGTAGCAAATAATTCATGTAGCAAATATGGGTACATTATAGCTTAAGCTATTGACTTGCTATTTCTATGGCAAGGAAATGGACCTTGGGAAACTTGACCTAAAGTCCATTTCTTCTTCCTACTAGAATCAAGACTTGAATTCAATCGATGAGCAATAGGCTCAACCTTTGAAGGAATCACTAGTTCATAATAAAATTCTTAGCAACCCAACAACAAAAATAAAATATATTCCCTTTGTTCCTTCTAAAAGAATTAAATCTTATTCCTCTACTCAACATAAAAAACCTAAAGAAAAATTAAAAAAAGGTTGGCAAAGCAACAAACAACTTCTTAAATATTTGGGAGAGTTTTTGGTTAACTCAGGCCGCCTTACCTTGATGAAAGATAAGTTCCTACCCAGCCTGCCACATTCCTCATGAAGGTCGTCTCTCGGAATATCAAAGGCCTTAATGGTAAAACCAAGCACGGGCTTCTTAGTCAAAGCATCCTCCAGGAAAATCCCTTTATAGTAATGATACAAGAAACTAAATGCCTCCAAGTCCTTCTTCAATCCCTTTCCTCTTGTATCTAGCAGGGACCCCAAGATATGGCCTTATATGCACATGAAGTAGAAGGAGGCCTTTCCCTTATATAGAACCCTGCTAAAATAACTTTGTCTGACTTCTTTACCACCAAGCGCTTCCTCACAACTCCCTTCCAGCTTGTATGGTCCTATCAAAATTGTTTTCTCACTAACTTTTATGGCCCAACCTCTATCCCTGACAAGATCCGTTTTCTTGATTCCATTCAACACCTACAACCCCATCATCAATAATGATCATTGGCTTATAAAGGCTTGACCATGACTCCCAATCCTTTCTTGATACCATCCAATCCCTCAACCATCAATGACATTCACACCTAGAACAGTTGTAGAAGAGACCAAAACCAAGTGGCTTCAAGACTCGATCGCTTGGGACACATGGGATTCCAAATGATCTCTCTTCCATCAAAATATATCGGTTCCTTCTCATTAAAAACAAACGATGAAATTCATCATGGGATGACCTCCTCTCCTGAATGAACAAGAAATTGTCTAATTGGTCCTTCAGAATGCTCAATGCATCGTGACAACTGGTACTTCTCAAGTATATCCTTCAATCCATGCCTCTTTACTTTTTTTAATCCATGGTTTCTCCCAAAGCGATCCTGAAAGTTGTCTGAAACCTCCAAAGATCCTTTGTATGGGGAGGAACTTGCAAAGAAAAGAAATGGGATTTAGTCACTTGGACATGCTTAGTCTCCGTAACCTCAAACGAGGACTCATTCTCAAAGGTCCATATGTCCCTATCTCATTCTGTGGAGCTAAATGAAGTACTACACTCTATGGGCCCTCCTTTGGTGCAAGAAGTACTACCCTCTCATAGAGCCTCAGAACTTGATCATACTTTCAAGAAATTTTTCAAGCTCCTTAATATGGAACAATGTCTGGAAAAAAAAAGATATTATCCACACTCATTGTTTTTGGTGTTGGGTATGTGTTATATTATTTTCACGAGTAGTAGTGTCTGAGCATATGCGTCAGGCGCGCAGGGGGGTTTGAGGGGGGGCACATGGTTTTTGCCGATGGTTTTCTATTTCCAGTTAAGGAATTAGGGTTGTGGACTAATCCAGGTCATTGGGTTAGGGTTTTGGATGCTGCTGGCTCCTATATGTAGTTTGTATTGTAAACATTGTAACACAATGAATGAATATAGAGTATGTTGGTTTTCCCGATTTGGGTTTCCAGGGGAAGCATCTCTGTGTAATGTTTGTATTTTCCATTGTATCTTTTTTGTTCTTTTTCTGAATATCTGTTTGCAGTAGATATTGTACAAGGTTAAAATCTACATTTGGTATCAGAGATTTGTTGGCTTCAGGGGGACGCCTTTCTGGTCAAGGGTTTGTCTCGGGACTGTGATAAGCCTTGTTATAGTGGGAGATCTATGGTATTTATTTTTTAGGTGAAAACAAATGGCAATCAATTCAAAGATGGAGATCGAGAAGTTTAATGGGAAAAGTTTTGAGTTGTGCAAGCTTAAGATGGAATATTTTTTGGTGGACAGAGATCAGTAGATCGCAGTAGATCTAGGTACTGCACCTACAAGAACTTCAGCAAATGACTGGAAAAAGTTGGATTGAAAGGAAAAGAGCACAATCCAACTGTGTCTCTCTGATTCAGTATTACTGAATGTGTCAGAGTAATCTACAGGCAAGGATTTATGGGAAAAGTTGGGGAAGTTGTATCAGTCTAAGTCCTTAGTAAATAAATTATTCCTAAGAAAGAAGTTGTATAACCTGAGGATGAGAGATGGAGACTCAGTGGAAGAGCATTTGAACACTTTCAATACTCTGGTAAGTCAGTTAGTATCTGTTGAAATTAAAATTTTAGATGAAGATAAATGTATTAGTTTACTGTGTTTCTTACTAGACTTGGGATATTCTGGTTGTGGCCATAGGTAGTAATACAACTGCCTTGAAGTTTGATGAAATGGTCTCATCCTTGTTGTCAGAGGAGATGAGACGGAAGAATATGGAAGGACATAGAACAAATGCATTATTTGTAAGAGGACGATCCCAGGAAAGAAATATATCTAACTTCTCAAGTGGGATTTCTAAGTCTAAGGGTAGATCTAAATCTCCCAGAAAGTTTGTAAGGGTATGTTGTAGAAGTGGAAAAGAAGGGCACTACAAGAAGCAGTGTAGATCCAAAGTTGAGAAAAAGAAGGGATCTGAAGAATCTCATTCTACAAAAGAAAAGACCTCCAAGGAAGAATGAGGGGATGTGTACTTGGCTTCTTCAAGCACACATGCAGATCATGAAACATGGTTGGTTGACTCTGGTGCATCCTTTCATATGACTCCCCATAAGGAGTGGTTCTGCGAGTATGAAAGGTATGATGGAGGTAATGTTTTCTTAGGTGATGATTCAACAACCAGAATCATAGGATAAGGAAAAGTCAAGTCGAGGCTCAAATATGGAAGGATTAGAACACTGCATGGTGTTTTGCACATCCCAGGTTTGGCCAAAAATTTGATTTCTGTAAGAAAAATGGATGATGCAGGGGTAAAAACAATATTTAAAAAGGAAACCTACAAGATGGTTCAAGGAGAAATGGTGTTGCTGAAGGGAGTTATGTTTGGAAGTCTATATAAGCTGCAAGGAAGAACTATTAGTGATGGGTGTAATAGTTTCATTGTTCCTGATATTGGATTTGAAGAAGAAAAAGCTCCTACAGTCTCTGGAGAAAAGGTTATCTTGTGGCATCAAAGACTGGGGCATATCAGATAGAAGTATCTTCGACTACTACACGGTAAAGGTATGGTTGAAGGTATGTCTAACTGCTCTCTAGATTTTGATTTATGTGAACATTGTCTACATGGGAAGCAAAATCGAGTAAGATTCCCCTGTGGTGCAAAGAGGGCAGAAGAAATTTTACAGCTAGTTCACAGTGATGTGTTTGGACCTATGTCAGTCCCATCATTGGGAAAATCTATGTACTATGTCTCATTTATAAATGACTTCTCAAGGAATACTTGGATATATTTCCCCAAGAAGAAATTTGAAGTCTTTGACAGGCTTAAAGAGTTTAAGGCTCTTAATGAGAACCAAACAGAGAAAAGAATTAAGTTGTTGAGGACAGATAATGGCGGAGAGTTCTGCAAGAACGAATTTGAAGAATTATGTAAGAAGTGTGGTATAGCAAGGCAAAAAACTACTCCATATACAGCTCAACATAATGGAGTTGTGGAAAGGATGAACAGGACATTGATGGAAAAAGCAAGGTGTATGCTCAGTGGTGCCGGGTTAGGGAAAGAATTATGGGCAGAGGCAATGGGTACTGCATGTTACCTGGTCAACAAATCACCCTCATCAACGTTGGATGATAAGACTCCACAAGAGGTATGGACTGGTAAGGAACCTTCTCTCACACATCTCAAGTTATTTGGATGTGATGCATATGTTCATGTTCCAAGAAAAACAGGAGTAAAGCTATATAAGAATGCTGAAAAGTGTATCTTTATTGGATACAAAGATGGTCTTAAAGGTTATAAGCTTTGGAACCTAGAAACTAAGAAGGTAGTGTATAGCCTAGATGTAGTATTTAAAGAAGTGAAGGATGATGTTAAACAGGAAGTCCTACCAAGTAAGGAAGAACCAAAGAAAATAAAGTTTGATTTAAAAGATGGTGAGTCAGACTCTACAGAAGAACAGGAATCAGAAGAAGAAGATATTCATACTCTAGTATTGAGGAGGTCAGTTTGAGAAAGAAGGCTACTGGAAAGGTATACTCCATCTGATTTTCATTAAAAAAATTCTTTGTCTATTACTGATGATGATCCTAGAACTGTCAGGGAGGTAGTGGATTTAGAGGATGCAAATCTCTGGAAAAGGGCCATGAACGAAAAAATGGCATCTTTGGATAAGAATGAGGCTTGGGATCTAGTGGAGTTGCCCACTGGAAGAAAGCCCATTGGCAGAAAATGGGTATTTAAAAAGAAGTTGAATGAAAAAGGAAAAGTGGAGAAATACAAAGCTCAGTTAGTAGCAAAGGGTTATTCTGAGGTTGAGGGAATTGATTTTGGTGAGATTTTTTCTCTTGTTGCCAAGTTAACCTCCACAAGATTTATGTTATCTATTGATGCTGCATTTGATTTTGAAATAGAACAAATGGATGTGAAGACAACATTCTTACATGGGGATCTGGAAGAAAAAATCTATATGAAGCAACCAGAAGGTTATGCTATGAAGGGAAAGAAGGAGTTGGTATGCAAGCTGAAAAAGTCCATGTATGTTTTAAAACAATCACCAAGGATGCGGTATCAAAAATTTGATACTTATATGTTAGGACTTGGCTTCACAAGAAGCAAAGAGGATCTATGTGTGTATTTTAAATTAATTGGTGATCATTTTATTTATTTGGTCTTGTATGTGGATGCCATGTTGCTGATAAGAAACAACAAGGAGATTATCCAGGAAGTGAGATCTCATTTGTCCTCTAAACTTGACATGAAGGATCTCTGTGCTTCAAATTTCATTTTGGGCAAGGAAATTAAAAGAGATCGGAAAAGGAGGAAACTTTGGTTAAATCAGATAAAATATGTCGAGACAATATTGCAAGGGTTTAATATACAGGAATGTAAACCGGTCAAGGTTCATATTCCTATTGGTGTAAAGTTATCTGCGGATCAGTGTCTCAAGACACATGAAGAGGAGGAGGACATGTCTCATGTTCCATATGCAAGTGTAGTTGGCATTTTGATGTATGCAATGTTATCTACTAGACCGGACATTGCACATGCGGTGGGATTTTTGAGCAGGTATATGTTAAAACCAGGGAAGGAGCATTGGACAGCAGTAAAAAGGGTTTTCAGGTATTTGCATGACACTGCTAGCTATGGATTTTGCTACGAAGTAAGACCGAGATTGGACAAAGTGGTGGATATACATGGATTTGTGGATGCAGACTGGGCTAGAGATCTGGAGCGTAGGAGATCTACAAGTGGGTATGTGTTTAACCTGTTTGAAGGAGCAATAAGTTGGATGAGAAAAAGACAGGTTGTAGTGGCACTTTCAACTACAAAAGTTGAATACATGGCAACCACTCATACAAGTAAGGAAGAAGTATGGTTACAAATATTATGTTCAGATATTGGCTTGGTATAACAAGCTGTAAGGATAGATTGTGACAGTCAGAGTGCAATTTTTCTGGCGAAGAACCCAGCTCATCATTCAAAGAAAAAACATATTGATATTCAATATCACTTTGTGAGAGACATGGTTGAAAAAAATAAAGTATTGTTGATGAAGGTGGACTCTTTGAAGAATGTTGCAGATTCATTAACAAAATCTGTGAGCACTGAGAAGTTCTCTTGGTGTAGAGAATCCATGGGCATTGTTGTCCTGGATTGTTGACTTTGTAACCCTGTAACCCCCTGTATGCAAAGAAAACAACAAGTGGGAGAATGTTGGGCATGTGTTATATTCTTTGCATGAGTAGTAGTGTCTGAGGGGGTATGTGTTATGTGACATGTTTTTTGCCTCGGAAAACATGTCACATATTTTTTGGTGGTTTTTTGGCACATGGTTTTTACCGATGGTTTTCTATTTCCGGTTAAAGAATTAGGGTTGTAGACTAATACAGGTCATTGGGTAGGGTTTTGGATGCCGCTAGATCCTATATGTATTTTGTATTATAAACATTGTAACAGAATGAATGAATATAGAGTATGTTGGTTTTCCCGATTTGGGTTTCCAAGGGAAAAATCTCTGTGTAATGTTAGTATTTGCCATTGTATCTTTTCTGTTATTTTTCTGAATATTTTTTTGTAGTAGATATTGTACAAGGTTAAAATATACATTTGGGAAGTCAAGGATGGAACCAATGTTTTATTTTGGGATGAAACATGGCAACAACTTCCTCCTTTCCACCACAATATGGAAATTTTGTCGAATGGACGTGAGTAGAATTTTCAACTTCTTCTTATATCTGGCCATGGCCACGGCTTTATGCTACATCTTAGCTAGCAAATGTTTGATTGGATGTAATTTGGTACTGTATCATAAAGCAATGATGTAGTCAATTTAAAATTTAATTAGATGGCATATTTATTCCATCCAACCAAACATGGCGTAAAGTTAATCGTTGATTTTCATGGACTGTGCTCCATACCTGTTGGATGCATGAAATTTGATTGCCCATATAGACAATTGCTACTCTGTTACCAGACTTTGACCCGTGTACTCTTCATATATTATGTGTTTACATCATAGTAAGTGTTTATCATGTTGTGACTTTTCCTTGCCACTTGTAATTTTGGAGCATTTCATCAACTTTATGTCCTAATATATGCTCGTCTAAATATTGTTTCCATTTTTGGTGGATTTACCAAGGTTATTTGTGATAATAGTAAGAAATCAAAATATATTTGAAATGGGCATGGGTAGTGGAGTTATGCATCACACTATTATAATTGTGTCTAACATAAAGAACATTTCTATTAATTTTGTCTTCTTTTTTTTTCTTTCTTCATATTTTTTGTTTGTCAATGTTGGAGATATTAATTTGTACTTGTCTTGTTCTTAACTTTTCATCAATTTCTAAAGGATATATATTGAGGTGAGATGTTGATACATGAGTCTCCAAACATTCCTCACAAACACTCTGGGCTCTCCCAGGAAGGAAGAAGAGGAACCCCTTCTTCGACTGAGACTCTGAGTGACCAACGACAATCTTGGAGGAGATTATCAAACGAGTCTGTGAATAGATCAACTCCAGAATGTGTTCAAGCAAGTGCTATGGATGAAGCCTTATTAGATAGGTTGTGCATTGATACTCCTACACCTGAGAATGTAGGGAATACCTTAGGACAAGAGAATATTTTTGATAATTTTCTTTGATTTTGTTTATTTTTGTTGTATTTTTGTGTATTTAAATTTATGTGTAGTTAAATGTTGTAATTACTTTCAAATGTGTGTGTAGACAATAAGTTTAGAGTGATGGATGACAATGAAAGAAAGAATGGGTGTCACGAAGATTTTAATGTTGGTGCAGAGGATGAAGGTGGATTTACGAGGTAGTGTTATCAAGAAACAAAAGATTACACGCCTACATCCACATATCCTTCGAATGTTGGTGATGAACTTCCCTGGAAAGGGATTACTGAAGCAATGACCCTTGAGCGATGCTCAGGTGTTAAAAGGAGGTTGAAAAATGATTTGGAGATCTCGAATCTCCCTCGGGAGAGTAAACAAAGCTTGCATATTGTTTTGCATTCATTTCAAAACTTTATGGACGCATATCAAAAAATGGGGCCAACCACTCACAGTTTTGTCGATTTCATGAGGCGACGAAAGTCAGAGGTGATAGGCCCTGATAAATGAGACACGGTAAAAAATAAAGTTTCAAAAGAAAACGCAATTTCGATGTTCAATTTCAAAGATGGGTCAAAGAGGAAGATGTTAAAGGTGCAATATTTTAAACACTCCGACATTGCACGACATCTGTATAACACATTTTTGGCAGCATGTGAGAAATTTTCATAGAACGGTAAGGTTGCACATTATTTTGTAAGACACTTTTATGCAGAGTTTTTCATGGACATGCACCCTGATTATACTAGTCTAGCATCCGATTATTATGGGACTGGTAAATGACGGGCATATGATTGAAAATGGGCATATTGAAATGTGACATTGCAGAGGCCTCCACGACCTTTAGTATCTCTCCCAAAAGGGGAATTTGTTTTACATTCAGAGTTGTGAGCTTCATCAGAGGTTGGCAAAGAGGCTAGGAATGCAATCGGGGAAAATTTGGAATCGATTTTTTATAGTGTTGATGTTGGTTTGAACTGTCAGTGAGTGGAAGCCAATTCTCGAGCCATATTTTTTTATAAAATAAATGCAGAGTTAGATACCATGTCAATAGAAGATCTTAAGGAGTATGCAAAAAAAAAAATTGATGGTTGGAATAAGATCATTAAAAATGATGAACCGAATAGGAGATTGGTATGTGTTCTAGTTAGTAAATGTTTGATGCATTTTAGGATAGTTTACTTTTAATTCTAAATTTAGATACATATCATTGTATCTATGTAAATAATTGAGTTGTTATTGTCATTAATTGCAGTTTGAAGATATGTTAAATGAATCTCTAGTAAATAGGGGACTTGATTCCACAAGTTTAAATTTGGATGGGTTGAATCAGGTATGTGTTTTCTAATATCCACAGATGAGCACTTTAGTTGTCCAATCTTCAATCTTTTGAATAAAATCAACAACATTTATAATTTTGTATAAATGTGAACACATTGAATCCTAAATTTAGTTCTTAGTTGTGTTGTTCACAGATCCCTATTCCATCTCCTACTACTTAAGCAGGCTTGTCTCAATTCTCATTGGGAGAGTTTAAAGAGGTTGAGAGTTTACAGGTATCATTTAATGTGTTAAACTCATTTAAATTTAATGTGTTAAAATAATTTAAATTTAATTTTCAAATTTTCAAATTTAAAATATGTTATACAGGGTAATGTGGAGAAGAGAGTACCTGAGAGTGTGCTTGGAAGGGAGATTGGAATTGAGGAGGAAGCAGAGGAAGCACCCATATCTAGGAAGAATGAGTTCTTTCGTGATGATTCATAAATGTATGTTCATTGCACATTAATGAGTTTTAATTTGCTTTTATGTTGGGGTTTTATATAAAAGTGTTCAAGTTTATGTTGAATAAGCTTATATTTTTTACTTTTATCATTTTTTTGTTTTCTCAAATTTTTAGTTTAGCCTTTCCTATTCAATGTTTTGATCAATTATTTTAAAATATATAGAACTCCTATATAATATTATCGTTGTCTTAAATGGTGTACATTCAAATTTATTTAAGTTTAGATCATGATGAAGACCTAATTTTAAACTTGAACATTTGAGAACAGACTCTATCCCACATAGAAAAGGGGAAGTTTTTAAATTTTCTTCGATTGCATCCCTTGCTTTCTTGTCCAAAAATGGCATAGTATGAACATTTGTGTTTTATACATACAACGAAGTGAATTCCTTCTTGTGAGGTATTGTCAAAATCTTAACTAAATTGGTTACTAACCACAAAAACCAACATTCAAGTAGATTTACAAATAATCTATGCATATGTATATATGATCTAACTCACACATATTGTATATGTGAGCTAGCTCACACATAATTTCAAAGAGCATTTGATGATATGTAATATGAATACATCCCAAAGATGATGAATAACTTAATATACATGTGCATATTTGTGTTTTCTTTGTGTACATGAAAGATTATATGAGAACATCTATTCCACCGCAAAAAGAGAAGATAAGTATTTTATGGAAGAATGGTTTTTAAAATGAAAATTTGTGAACTTTTATAGATATATATCTATAAGTAATTTCTTGGAATAATGGCTTAATATGGAGATTTATGAGTTCTTTAATTTGAAAAGACACTATGGAATTTGATTATATGACCACTGCAGAATAGGAGAGAAGTATTTTACTGCTGAGAAGATTAGTATTTTATTGTTGAGTAAATAAGATCAACTAACATCACCTGGGATGAGAATTTCACTTGAAGGATTTGAGACTTTATCCACAAGGAGATAAGTATTTCATTGGAAGAATGATTTAATATGGAGATTTGCGAACTTTCTTCATACACAGTTCTATATTTATTTTCATATTATTATCTAACTCTGAACACAAATTTGTTTTACCAAGAACACAATTTTTCTCTTTAATTTTTTTTAAGATTTTACAAATTGTTTAAATCATGTATGTTTAATGTGGAGAGTAACTATTTTTGAAGTTTTGGAACTTTGTGAAGGAAAATCTTATTTCTTATTGTTTATTTAATATTTAGTTAAAGTATATATGTTAATATGTGTTATTTGTTTTTTTTATTATTGTTTTTTATTGTTAGAGAATTATAAATTATATTTGGTAGAAAATATGTTTACATTATATTTGGTAGGAAGGAGTATGTTGGAGGATGAGACTTAACTCTTTTGGTATATATGTCAATTTTTCTTTAATCACAATTTTTGAATTCTGTTTTATTTTATATGTTTGAATTTTTTATTTTTAATTTTTGAATTTTGTTTTTTTTTGCGGGTTTGAATTGCAGGTATGAAGTGATCTATCTTAAAGCGATGGTTCAGAGTCCAAAATTTTGGAGTTAACTATCTTAGTTTTTGTTATCATCCTAAAATGGATGTGAAACTTATGTATTTGGCGGTGTAACTATTCAGACTTTGATTGTAATATATATATAGATATAGATATAGATATAGATATATATATATATTTGGAATTCAAAATATCAATTTATTGTCTCATATTTGATTTCTCTTATATTGTTAAATATGTTAATGTTAATTTATGTTAGTTTCTCAAAATATCAATTTATTGCCTCAAATTTGATTTTCCAAAACTGAGACATATTCCTTTCTTGGTCATTTGAGGCATTTGGAAATTTAGAAACAAAATCTTGTTTGAGAACTGGAATAGAATGGATCATATGATAGTCACCAAAATTATCCTATCTTTCAAAGAATATTTAGCCAAAAATGAAAAAGATAAAATGGTTTTTATTTTAAATCCAATCTATTTTGATGATAATCCAATTGGTTTTTTTTTATATAACAGAAGACGCCATACTTTTCTCCATGATTTGATTACAAACATTTAAAACACGGTTTTGACTTACAAAAGTGAGTATCCATCCCCTTTCCCCACCCTCTACATCGAAGTTGCCCTCTTTGTAAATAGCCACATTGCTGTAGATATCATCTTCATCTTTAAATAATTTGGAGTTGTGTGTCCACATATACATATGTAGCACTACTACGCCTTGTTGGTTTCCACTGGCGATTTTAAACTCCTCAGATCGGACACCACCATTGCACGCTTCAAATCTTACTTTAAACTTATTATGCTCTGTGGACTGACCATTGTCCGTTGTGAGAAAGCACATCAATATTGCAGTGTGTGAATGTACATTCTTTAGCAACAGCGGATATGTAGCTGAGGTTCTAGCAGGCACCTCCAGCACCGTCACATCATGAAAACCGTTGAAACCGTTGAGCATGAATTTCTCAAAACCCTGCAAAAATTTCAACATACATTTAAGTTTTCTCAATAATCTAATTTTAAATATATATATATATATATAAGATTTTGAAACAAAAATCCCAATATTTAAAAGATTAAAATACAAACTATTTTATTATTATTTTAACAGATTCTATTAATATATATTATTATTATTATGACTGAATTTCTAAATAAAGATTCGATAAATTTAATAGGTACTCACAAGCCCAAAAATAAACCACTGTGAAAGGCTGAACAAATTTAGCTGTTCCAACTGATTCCATGCTTCTTCTCTCATCCTCAAATTCCAACACCT
>SNQJ01S0081664.1:13490-27850 GCA_010110895.2 Picea sitchensis
CGGGAAGTTGATGTACTAACTTACCCAAATGGGGCCCACATGACTTTTGGTGCTTCATCTCCTAGGGTTAGGTTTTTGGATGTCTAGGGTTTTTGGAATTCTTTATTATGGTAAAAATTCCTTTAGATCCTCATTGTAACCTTCTTCTTGCGAATGCGCGTTGTCGTCACATCTCTTCTCAAAGATAAACCGCCACCATTCCAACAAGCTTGTTTCCGCTGCATTTTATAGTTTCATCTTATTTCGTTGTTGAATAGAAAACCAGTTTTACTGTATCTCTGTTATTTTGTGTTAAGAACCTGTTAATAATCTGTATTCATTTCGTTCTAAGGGGTATTTTTATAGGTCTTCCAAAGTTCAGTATTGAGAAGCAGTTAGTGTGTAGAGGGTGTGAACTTGGCAAGAATGCCAATGCTACTTTTCCTAATAGTGAGAGTAGGACCAAGGGGATGTTGGATCTTATCCATTCAGATGTAAGTGGGCTAATGTTAGTAGAATCAATACAATAATCATCATAATATGTTACATTTATTGATGATTTTTCCAGGAAAACATGGATCTTCTTTATGAAGACCAAGGATGAGGTATTCAATAATTTTCAGGAGTTTAGAGGTTAGGTGGAAAACTAGACAGGGAAGAAGATCTAGATATTGAGGTCGGATAAGAGGGGAGAGTACACATCGAATGACTTCAAGGAGGCATGGATCAAGAGGGAGCTGGTAGTCTCATACAACCCTTAGCAAAATGGGGTTGCAGAGAGAAAGAATCGATCCATCTTCGGTTCTACTAGGGTTATGATACATGAACGAGAGTTGACTATGCTTCTTTGGGAAGAGGCATGTAACACGATGATGTATATGCAGAATGGGAGTCCTCACGGGATATTGGGGGATAATACTTCGGAGGAGGTGTTCTCAGGAGTGAAGCTAGAGATTGGACATTTGAGGATATTTCATTGTCCAGTCTACATCCATGTGCCTGTGGAGAAGAGGACGAAGCTGGAACCTTCATGACATAACCATATATTTTGTGGGTACAATGAGACCTTAAAGGCTTACAAGATATTCATTCCAGTGCATTGGGAGACAATTGTGAGAAAAAATGTTAAGGTCGAGGAAAACTTGGCATCTAGAAGATCTTAGGAGTCATCAACAATGAGAGAGGATGAGGAACAATAGGCTCCAAAGGATGAGAAGAAATTAATAGTTTAGACTTGAGGTGGGGAGGAGGATTTATTCCCTTCCAATTCTGTCAGGAGATCTAGGTGGCTATTACAAATATTGAAGGATGTTAGTGAGGATCCTAGGAGTGTGGTCATAGAGCATAGGCCTCCGAGGAAGTTTCCAAAATATATGGCATTTATGAGTAGCATCATTGATGTTGATCCTTCCAGTTTTGAGGAAGAAACATATCAAAATGTATGGTGGGATGCTATGGTAGAGTACACCTCTATTATGAAGAATGATGTTTGGGACATAGTGACAAGACCAAAGGGGAAGTTAGTTGTGAGTTCCAGGTGGCTCTAAAAGATCAAGCATGTTGTATATGGTAGAATCAAGAAGTTCAAGGCAAGGTTTGTGGTGAGAGGGTTCTCCCAGAAAGAGGGAGTGGACTACGAGGAGACATTTTCTCCAGTCACTAGGTATGCTTCTATTTAAGTTGTTATTTCTATTGATTCATTTATGAGGTGGAGGATACATCAAATGGATGTGAAAATAACTTTCCTCAACGAGATCATTGAGGAGGAAGTATAAATAGAGAAACCTTAGGGACTTGAGGTACATGGGAGGGATTCACATGTGTGTAGGCTTAACAAATGCTTGTACAAACTCAAATAGGAAACTAGGGCATGGTATTCTAGGATTGACAAATACTTGTAGAGTATGGGATTTACAAAGACCGAGGTGGATCCTATCTTGTGCTTCATACTTGTTGGGTCAGACCCACTCATCTTGGTTCTATACATTGATGATTTGTTTCTCATAGATGTAGAGGAGACTATTATATAGTAGAAAGAAGATTTAGCTACTAAGTTCGAGATGAAGGAAATTGGCTTGATGCATTATTTCTTGGGGTTAGAGGTGTGGCAGGTATTGGGAGAGATATTCCTTGGCCAAGGGAAGTATGTAGTAGATATCTTGAGGAGATTCAAGATGGAGGATTGTATACTGATCGCTACACCTATGGATACCATTTTGAAGAAGGTTCTCACTTCATATTCAAAGTTGGTAGATCCAAGGATATACAAGAAGCTAATAGGTTCCTTGATGTATTTGGTTAATACTATGCTAGATATTTTTTTTCCTCTGAACACATTGAGTCAATTTATGGTGGAGATGAGGTAGGTGCATTAGGTAGTAGTGAAGCATGTGCTCGGGTATTTGAGAGGTACAATGGAGTATGGATTGAGGTATACTGGAGGCGATGGAGTGGAGTTGCAGGGATATACAAACTCAGATTGGGAAATGAGTGCAGTAGACAGAAAGAGCACCTTAGGGTGCTACTTCAACTTGGGATCAACAATGATTACTTGGTTAAGAAGGAAGCAAGATTATGTAGCACTCAATTCAATAGAGGCAGAGTATATGACAACAAGTATGGCTAGCTATGAAGTGATTTGGCTTCACAAATTTCTTACAAGTTTATTTAATTAGGAATTGGATTCTATAGTGATATGTTGTGATAAACAAAGTTGTATCAAACTCTCAGAGAATACAATATTCCATGATAGGACCAATAATATAGAGATCAAATACCACTTCATTCAATTTAGGATCTAAAAGGGAGCAGTGAAGCTTCAGTGTATTTCCACAGATGAGTAGGTTGCAGATATTTTGACCAAACCATTGGTGAAAGGGAAGTTTGTGTTCTTCAAAGACAAGATTGGAGTGGTGTATAATACCTTCCTTTATAAGAGGGAGTGTTAATTCATGGTAGCATCGAACAAGTATTTTGGCACAGGTCTATGTGTCTAGATATGTGGAAATCATCCAAATCCTTGAATCCTTGACTTTACATTAATTAAAATATTTATTAAAGTAAAGTTATTTTATTAACAAATTGAGGTATTTATTTAAATACTCAAAGTAATTAGCATTTAATATTAGCGATTGATCTCAAGTGAGGTGAGAAGTAATCTCAATCGTCAATCACTTTGGAGATTAGGGTTAGGTTATAATGCAAGATTATAAAAGCAAGGCTAGGGGTAAAGAAGAAAACACTTGATATTATTGAGAGTAGAGAAGGAATTTTTCTTTCAACAGAGTTGAATCATGAAGGACTGTGATTCAAGGAGATCTCAAAAATATGGAGAAGGAATTCCATCTAGAGATCACACGGTTCAAGGAGAAGATAGAACAAAAGTAGTTGCAAGTGGGTTTTAGCCAAGCGAAGCCATAGAAAAGGCTTGCTTCATATGGAGTTTTCCATACAATATTTTCGTACATATATGTGGGAACCAATGGAGAAATGAACGTATATGCAGGTGTACAGAAGGGAAATGCGCATATACATCAAAAAGTGTGTAGATCTGGGTCATACAACAAAACATACTTTGCTAGATTTGTCTGTAGTTGTATTTCTCTCAGTGGGCCATTATCCCTATTACAGGAGCCTTGGTTTTATCATAATAAAATCATTCTCAGCATTGGTTTTCCCTTTGAGGATTTTCCAGGGGTATCTACCCAAAAATATTGGTGTTTATGTGTGTATGATTTGGTTTCCAATTTTTCTTCCACTAGATTTAAATTTGAGTTGAATATTTTAGCAGCATATTTTTTTTTGAGAGCTGCTAATCTGATTTGCAACAAGGAAATCACTAGATAACAAGACACCTAGGTGCTAGACTAAGGGATTTCAATAAAAACGAAGTTATTGTAATTGATTATAGGAATTTATAGATCATCTTGGTTTAAATTGGTGTTCAACTATGATGAACTACTTAGTGACCAAGTTGATTTCAAAAATAATTTCTAAGCTTATTTTGAGAACATAGTTGCCTTGGTTCTTAAATACTTGTTTTGGAGCATATTATTTGATATCACATGTGAACATTAACACCGACATGACTAGAGAATTTCATATTTTTCCCATCGAAACAAGAGTTCATGCTTTTCTTGCTGAAATGGAGATAGGACCCTATCAAAATATCTTTCATATTTTGGCCCTAACATTTTACTTGAATGCCCAATTTGTAGATTCATTATAACGTTGGGAAGGTCTTACTGAGATATCCAACTTCACAGTTATACGATTTGATGATTTTCACACCAATTGTTCACATTTTTCAGGATTAGTATCTGACACACTGTCAACATACCCGGAGATGATGAAACCTCAACCAAGAGTAGAAGAACCAGGAACCGAACTCAAGGAAGCATATACAAACTCTCAATTAGTTGATTTTTCAGTTCTATGTTTTCAAATGTATGGTTGTGATAGTTTATTTCAAGGTTATTTTGTGGTCACTCATACACTACATATCGAATGGTGTTAGGTACCCATACTAAAGGAAGGTCATACTCAACAACCTAGATTTGTGGTGTGTGAGGGAAGAAAACCACAATCGCAAAAATGACATGCATCCAATAAATCCTTCCAATGTACAACAGTACCCTTGAAAATGTGATCTCAACCCAAGGACAATAGAGCAACAACAATAACAATTGTCGCACTAGCATAGGAGCAACCAAAGGGAATCAAATTTAAATGGTTGAAGAGGAGGTCTGAACGCCATGATGATCGACTATTGAAATCAAAGAATGAATATTTTTTCCCATGAACATACCAATATTCATGGTGGGTGGGGCACACTATCGCCAAAATCTATGATATCCCACCAAGAATAAAATAAAATTTTGAAATGTAATTTCATATCATATTTTAAAATACAAAACATTTATGTTATCCTTGTTTTATCATCATTACGAAGGGGATAAGGACAAAAGTTTCTAAATGAAAGGTCATGTGGGGGGAGGTGAAAAGCCAAGATTCACGGTGAAATTTAATAAATACAGGGATTTTATCCAAGCAAAATCATTTTGGCTCTTTCAACTTTCATGTACTACTACAAAAACTGTTAATGAGGAGAAGCCTATTTGGCCAAGCTATTTTTTGAAGAGCTCTGATTCTCATGTTGGACGTATTGTGGATTATTCCTTTATGTTTTGGCTCAACACTCGGGTTATGTAAGGATGTAGTTCATATTGTAGAATACTCTTATGTATGATGCCTGCATTCTTATTTATGTTCTTGAGAAATTATTTGTCTAAATTTGTGGGCATAGAACCGCAAATGACTATTTAAATGCTAGACTATTTTGTGTTTGCAGTTATTTATTCATATTTATGTCCTTGATCTATGTAAACTATTTTTTGGGCCATTGATAGAAGCATGGTTGGTTCTATGATTGCCTTCTAGTTACCTTAGCTTCATCTAGACACATGCATCTTAGATTAACTTCATTTCATTCTTTATCATAGAAAACATTCATTGGTGGACAGGGCCACAACTGGTAAACCCCAAACCATAAATGGCTACCGGGCCAGAATTCAGATGGGTTCCCTACTACAAACAATGAGAGGTCTAATTGGGACTTCTTATTGGGGGTAACCCCTACTGTTGATAAAGGGTAATTCCTCTCTATCAACAAGTACCTATCATTCCCACATTCTGAACATATGTCTTTGTTTGCATATTCGTTTCTGTATAGAATACAATCATTCAGAAATGCATGGTATGATATGTACTCATAACAAAAAAAATTCAGTATTTGTTTTTCCTCTGTGCAACTATCGAGCAAGTGATTATCGCTTGGAAGTACCGTACCTTTGAGTAACCTCCAATTAGTGGGCAATAGAAATTTCACTGTCATCAAGAATGAATAAAATCAATCCTTTTCTTTTTTCATTCTGCGACAAGATTCCTTAAACATTTAGGGAACTTAATGGTTAGCTACCTCAAAAGTGTCGAGAAAAATTCATCTTACATACCATACTTTGCTTTCAAGTTGTATAGTAACATTGTTGTCCCTACCTGGGTATACCTTCTAGACCCATGTATTGGACCAAATAGAGGGCTAGTGGAAGCAGATTTCAGGATTTCATAGAAGGTATCTACAACATAAATATCATTCCCAAACTCATTTTATTGGAATGCATCTAACAATTTTTCCTCCATTTCCTGAGTATCCCACAAGAAATCATCCATACAAACCTCTATATCATTTCCTTCATCCCCAACATGTGAATAACTAGTGTTATTGTCGAGGCTTTGAATTGGTGACTCGGGACGTAGTGAGAATTGAATAGATGGTTGTTTCAATCATTCTCGATATGCTACCTCTTCGAGCTATTTTTTTTTAATCGCAATCCCATGAATTTCCATCGTAGTGGGGTGCAACAGTAGATGGTGGGAAGGTTGTTCGTCATGAGAGTCATGATTGTAAAAATATTGAACATTGCATCGATAATATTAGTAACACAATGCTTTCAATATGTTCAAACATTATGCTGAATACTTATTAGAAGCATGGACATTTTTTTCCTAATTATACACATGAAACCAACCCCTTTATAAAACAAATTTCGAATTAAGCAATACATTTATATTAGTTCCATTGAAAATCCAAAAATCCAATTACTCAATCATCTTTTTCTTATGCCCTATGGGGTTGTCTACATAAAAGAGATCAAATTCATGGTGTAATACCATTGAGCCAAGCTGGTTGTTGGAAGATGGTATGTTAGGATTGGTAGGGTAAAGAAGATGTCCAATTTCATCAAACATTTGTTTGCGGTATCTTTCTCCTGATAAGAGCTTTTGGAATTTTGGGACCATATGAATATCTCAAGCATCTGAACTTGATCTTGAATCCTGATCCTACAAAATTCAATGAACAATTGTTAAAATATGCATGCACACATAACACAAATTCAATGTGATAAATGAATTATCAATAAAATCTAGATGTGTTGCAATCAACATGAGAGATACTGAAGGAGTTGCAAAGATATAGAATGAGGCAACACTGGATTTTCAAGAATTCACCATTTGATATTCTAATTCATTTTTCCCTCCATTTGAACCAAAACCACCATCTTTGGTAGTATAGAACAATCTAACTTCAAAAATAAATTGAAATAAATTTTATAACTTGACAACACACTTAAAAAATTATTGTTTTTTTCTACAATATCATTGTTTTATTCCGCCCATCTATACAATAAATCTCAATATGGATTTACAAATTATGAAATAGTTACTCGATCCTTGAAAATATCCTCCTCGAACATAGAAAATGTGAATTTAATGCTCTCTCTCTCTACATTTATATACCTCCTTCTCTCTATACCCCTCCTCCCTCTCTCTCCATATCCTCTCTCCATATCACTCTCAACCTCTCTCTTACTCTTGGTTGGATATCTCCTTCCCTCCCTCCGCTTCTCTCCCTATATCCCCCCCCTCTCTCTCCTGCATCTACCCCTCTCTCCCCCTCACTATGTATCCCCCTCCCTCTCTCACTCACTATATCCCCTTCCCTATCTCTCCCTCTTTCCCATTGGTGCACTTTATCATATAAATACACACTAGTGCATATGGATAAACGAAACACATTGATGCATTTAAATGAGAGAACCACCAAAGAATGACCTTTGTTATTGCCTCCAGAAAGAAAAACCTACGCAAACTTTAAAAAATGATGTTTGCATTTGTATTGTGAAAATATAACTATCATATGATGCATTATTACTTACACACCACCCCGGTACATTATTAATTACACTTCACATCAGTGCACTTTGAACTCTATAGTGCATCCACTGAAGCAAGTTAGAAAAATAATGTGCGCTTACTATCAATACTTTGAAATTTATTATGAAAATAAATTGGTGCATTATACACACTGCATCAATGCACTACTCACGACATAGCACACTAAAAACATATCTTTTGAAAAAAAAAAGGTGCGCACATTTATCATCAGTTGATCAGAATCTGGACCAGGGATCTAAAATTTGCTCAATTTTCAAAGTGCTCGGAATGCAACGAAAATGGTTCCATTGCGTCCGTCTCGTTCTCCTGATTCCGGCGGTATATTTATTTTCGCAAACGGAGTCCGTATGGAGAAGTTATCGAGGTCTGTTCGCCGAGCCAAACATGCAAAAATTTTATGCTGACTGTACCTGTTCGTACAGTCCGTACAGGACACGTGTCAAGTCCGTACGGTCCATACAGGACATGTGGCGGCTCCTGAGCGTGACACATGTCATGCAGATATGGCATTTTCAGCGTATGGTTGACCAATCTTGAGGTGACACGTGTCACCACTAGATGGGTGACACGTGGCACATGCTGACGTCATCATCCGATGTGGCCCAAGATGACGTGGCAGTTTGTGGTTCGTTGGCAATTAGACGAATTAAATTTGGACACGTGGCATCTTCTTGGGCGTATGGAAGGGTGCCACGTGGCCCAATCAAGGGCTGCCACGTGGCACCCTGGGTTTGACTATTTGGTCATACAAAAATATTATGGAGGCTGCGGGGTTCGACCCCCGGACCTCGTCCACCATTCAACGTTTTAATGAAATTGGGCTAGCCAACTTGCCGCCGCGTGTTCTTTGCATATCATATGGTTTTAATGTTATATGAATTTGGTTATAGTTATAAATGGTGGGGGGTCGGGCCGGGGCTAGCCCCAACCCCCGGTTCTACTACCAACATATATGACCGTGACCTGTTATAGCGCGCGCGGGTGGTGGTGTTAACTTTTGTACCCGGTTCTATGGTTATATGTGACCATTTTGCATTGCAAACAGCGCGCGGGAGTGTATAGCATTCAGACCCGGTTCTATTAGCATTTATATGACCACCGGTTAATATTACTTGGTGCGCGCGGTTTGGATATTCAAACCAACTCGTGGTTATATGCTCCGCCCCCATGTGACCTGGCCACACATGTTCGCGCGGGTTTTTGGGTGTGGTTTATAGCGCGGAGTGTTGAATTAAACCCGGATTCTATTGTATTAAAACATTGTATTTATATGCGCGCGGGGGTGTTTCAACAGTAAAACCCACGGTTTTTTATATGTGCATTTGCGCGGGGTTTGGTTGGCTTATGTTAAAACGGTTATATGCATTTTGTATGCGCGTTATGGTGTGGGAGTTTCGCCCCTGGTTTCGGACGCCACATTATGTGACCACCATTGCAAAGAACGCGCGGGATTTTCAAACGTGGAACCACGCGCGTAGACACTTGTTGTATTTCTATTCAACCTAGCAAACAGTAGCCCTTTTTGTGCGCGGGACGTGGACATATGGTCCCCCATGCGCCCAACACCTCCGACTTGGAGGGCTTGAGTTCCGTTAACGGTTCTACATTTTGGCGTGTTTTCCGGGACGCGTGTGTGCTGGGTTTATGCACACGAAAACGCTCTGGAGCTAGGTTCAGGTTTTCCCACAGGTGCAGAATGGCGAACAGGTTGCAGAGCTTGAAGGGGAAAAATGGCAGAGGCCATAACTTTTGGAGTTTTTGACCAAATCAGGTGCCGAAAAAGCCCAGCTAGGGGTTTTTGGACGTTCTAAGTCCATTGGTGAGGTTTTCATAGGCATTTGAAGACTTCTAATGCAGGTTTTTAACCCTTGAAGATTATTGAAGCTTGAGGAAGCTTGAAGCCCTCATTGTTTGAGGCATTGCTCAGATGAGCACATATTCATTTGCTGAGACTGAATAGTCATTCTTGACTGTTTATTATGCTTTGAACACATTGGGATAGGTTTCAGATCCATTGGAGGACTTCTATAGATATTTTTTTCCTCATTCTTGCTCAGGGAAGCTTGGAGGCCACTTGTAGAAGAGGTCATTGCTGGATGAGCCATTGTCCATTTGCAGAGTTTTTACAGTCAAATTTGGGGTTTTTATGTATTCTGAACTCAATGGTACAGTCTGTAAATCCATTTGAGTTGAGCAGCAGATTGTAATGAGCATTTGACAAACTAATCCCAAAGAGCCAAGTCCATTGAAGGAGGCTCAAGGAGATGTAGCCCAGAGAGGGGTGAATTCCTTTATCATCTTGGTATTGTTGTGATTTTTATGTGTTATTTGCTGCACTTTTTATGGCTGTGTATTGATTTATAACACATATTTAAGCATGTAAAAGAACCTTTCTTCACACATGAACTTTGCAAAGAAGAAGCCTAAACTTAACACATAAACCAGTTTTGCACATTTTTAACACATGAAGCAAGGTCCTGTTAAGATTTATTTTATGAGGTAGAGGGTGCTTGCATAGCATAACAAGTCAGACTTCTATTTTCAGATCATCAGTGCACCAAAATATACAACGAAAAAATGAGCGGGAATTTGAGTTTTTGCATTTATAAAGGAAAACCCTATTCATTGTTTTATTTGTTTTCCAAATTTTAGAGAGCATATTTGTGCAAAAGAGATTTATCAATAAATATTTCCGAGTGGGTGGATCTTTTTTGAAGATCCTAATTCAAGGGGGAGTATTGTAGATCACATAGAAATTTGCAAAGGAGAAATTTTAGGTATATGATTTCATTATATTAATTATATTGATCATTCTCCTATTTGATTCAAACAATTTTCAGTGCATTCTCAAACACAAAAAAAAGGTTTCACAGTTACCTTCAGTATTGGAAGCCTTAATTTCCTCATTGTTCTTTTTTTTTTTTCCTTTTGTATTTCACAAGAGGAATTATTTTTAAGAACAATTTCTGGATAGGGTTTGTTTATTTATATATGGGTGTTTCCTATCCATTGCAATGAAACCACTCATTGCATTGGATCTCAAATTGTCATGCCATGGTCATTTTTTTTAAATGCCTTCGTGGTGACCGGTGCCCTCTGTACATTGTAAGCGCACCGACACATATTTGTTTCTAAACAACACCACTTTATTTCAATTTGAAATATTATTAAAAAATCCTTTTCGCAGTCATCAGTGCACATTTTACCTAAATACGCACAAGGGTGCATTGTTTACAAAACACACAGTTGAGTTTAAAATGGAAAAATTATTGTTTTTATATGGAAATCGTCACTTCTTAAATTTGTTCACTGCTTGGTGGTGCATAATAAATAGTACTTAGAAAGTTGTGTTTTTCTTAATTCATAAAGCACTGACTGAATACAAAAAATTGTAAAATGTTTTCAATTTCACAACAACACTGTTATACTGTACCAATGCATATATGTATGTTTGACACACCGGTGTATGTAAATATTGTTGATGCTGTGGTTCTAATTATATTAATATACACACTGAGATCTAATTTAAAAAAAATAAATAATTTTATATCTTTTTTTTTCCAGGGAGATTTTGAAAATTCCAAGGGACAAACAAGAGGAAAACCAAGACATGTCGGTAAAGATGTCCAAAAAAGTGTAGAAGAAGATGTTAAAATAAATGAACATAATTGTGTCGCAAGAAGAACCAACCCAACTACAATTTTCATCAGAGGTATTTAATCAATTATTTATTCTTTTATGTACGTTGAATTTAAGTATCATGTCAAATACTAATTTTCAATTGTTTTGATGCAGAAAAAGAAAAACAAATAGAATCCATTCGACACATAAAATAAGACAATGATGAATAAAATGGTTGATCACAAACTTTGTGAGTATTTACGTTTTCATATTTTCTTAAGATTTCATGTTGGTTGTGATTTTTATATTTAAATAATTAATTTGCACTTGTGCATGGATGTATTCTACTAGGTGCTAACATACAAAGAGGAGGCAACCCATGAATTGATAAACATTGGGTTAAGTGTGGTTTGTGAGTATATTTTGAAGAACGAAAGTTTAATTGAACAATTTGTAAGTAACTATGTTGTTTAACTTCCCTTGTTTTATAATTAATGAAAAAACAATAAAACTTTATATTGATTATATCAACTGTGTTCTTTTATGTCATATTAAACAGGTAAGAAACAATGTATGGAATGCACACATCATAGAAGATTTTGAGAGAATTCATGAAGCATGGCTTCAAAAGAATGTGTATTGTTTATGAAAGACTTGGTGCTAATGTATGTTTTTTTTATTTACGCAATCATGTATATTCTACTATATTTATAAATGTAGATATACTTATTATAATTTATTTCTATGTTTTTAGATGGAATAGAAGGGAAAGAACATGAAAAACAAGTATATTAAAAGAAAACATTATGTTAAAAAACCGAAGTACAATATCACCTATAAATGATGAAAAAATGAAGCATGCATGCAACTCAAGCAATGTCAATGGTTTAATTGATGATTGACAATAAATATAATTGAATGCTACTGCAAGTTGTATGTTTTGGAGTATTTGTCTCTAAAAATCAGGGATTTTGTCTGATGTGTGAGAAACATATTGTCCCAATTGCATGAAGACTTTTTACCAATACATGTAACAATTAAAAATTGGCTGCAATTCGATTATTGTACTAGACCTTTATGTTGTCCTTTTTTGTATGACAATAGAACATGAAAAACAAGTAGATTAAAAGAAAACATTATGTTAAAAAACTGAAGTACAATATCACCTACAAATGATGAAAAAATGAAGCATGCATGCAGCTCAAACAATGTCAACGATTCAATTGATGATTATAATCAATGTAATTGAATGTTATTGCAAGTTGAATGTTTTGGAATATTTGTCTCTAAAAATCAGGGATTTTGTTTAATGTGAGAGAAACATATTCTCCCAATTGCATGAGGAATTTTTACCAATACGTGTAACAATTACAAATTGGTTGCAATTCGATTATTGTAATGGACCTTTACATTGTCCTTCACTCCAAGAAGACCTCACAACTGTGCAAGTTTGTGCTCGTTGAAGATTTTGTTGAATATGTAGATGTCTGCACGGATCTGATGAAGTATATGCACCATTGATATGTCCACACATAACCACTTTATCTTCTTGTAATGAAAAATATCTAAATAAATTTTGGATGAAATTTTGAAAACCGTGCGGCAGTTTCCGAAAAAACGCTGAAATTTTATTGATTTTAAAAAGATCATAACTTCACTTTCTGGACTCCATTTTGGACGATTGTTTTTTTTGAAATTAGATATTTTCCCGAGAGGAATTCAAATATACAATGTGTTTCTGCAAATTTGGCTCATAAAATATCAGAACAGAGTCTGATGTGCATGACTCTCTTTTTGTCTCTTGAGATGCATGCATTGTGCATGGAAAAGTGTCTGCATGTGACTCTTGAGATGCATGCCATATATCTTCCACATGAATTTCAGAAAACAAATATTAAATGGAGTAGACATCATCTTCAATTATTGGAATACAAATTTCTGCAAATACTTTTGTAGAAGACTCTTCAAAATAAGAGGCTTGATCATCTGACAGTTTCTCTTCTGACTCTATCTTTCCAATCCCCTGCATGCAATATTCACAGTCTTATTTATTCCCAAATAGAACCTCCAATATGGTCCATAATTCATTTGGAGTGAATTCTTGTGTGACATCACATACTTGGTGGAGAATTTCTGGAGAAACAGACAAGCAAATAAATCCTATGGCCATATCTTGTCTATTGAGAAAGTCATTTTTCTCATCGGCGAAATCAGGCTCCACTTCCATTGTCATAGCTAGTTGGTAAAAGTTTGTGCATCTAAGTTGAAGCATAGTTTTAGGCTTCCATTTCAAATAGTTATGAGGCGTGAGAAGTATTGTTGGTGAGTAAAACATAGATTCCATCTTTATGTGTTCTTCAATCTTAAGTACCTGCAAAAAATAATTTGGTGTAGCTTTTTCTTAGCAGTCCATTGGCTCTAATACCATGTAAATGTGTTGAACCTGCACATAATAGATCTAGCTACAAAATACCACACACATTTGTACAGAGAAATTGAGAAAAAAGAAGCAAGAGAGAAAGAATTGAAAAATTCTCATTAACTGTATTCCACACTCAAAGAGTGAATAATTTACAATAGATATATGATACATGAGTAACTAGTGAGCCATAATGGTGGTCTAGAGTGATATGGACACACATCAACAGTTATGGGAGTGAACTACCACCTAGTCTAGTCTCTCAGGCAGTTACGGAAGTAGATTGCCACCTAGTTGAGTTAACTAGTCAACTAGTCTTCAGTTAACCGACTGAACAGAGAGTAGTGAGGACTTAACTCAATAAATCAAGGGTAATGCGCCAGTCTGGTGATGATCCCAAGGCAAGTGCACATTAGTTGGTGATGATCCCAATGTTGCATGGTGACAAAACCAATGCAACATCTAAAGTCAACTCAACTGGTCAAACTGAAGTGTCAACTGAAAGAGAATATTCTCCAGGTGGAATATTCTCCCCTAAAATATAGGA
>SNQJ01S0081665.1:0-10870 GCA_010110895.2 Picea sitchensis
AACACTTCCCTGTCAGTGACGAGGCTGAAGATTTGGTGATGAAGCTTTTCTCCGCTTCCCTGGACGGAGAGGCCAGGAGATGGTATGATAACCTTCCAGCTGCCAGCATTGATTCTATGGAGCAATTTGAAAGGGTTTTCATGACAAAATGGACCATGGAAATGGAAGATATACAATCATTGCTGAAAGAGCTTGAAGGTATAAAACAAGCAGAATCCGAGATTGTCAGAGCTTACTCTGCCAGGTTCCGAAAATCACTTCACAAGTTTCCTCAAGGCCATCATCCTGAAGACAAGTATCTTGTTTACCTCTATACTAAAGGACTTCAAGTACATTTGAGTTTCCTTCTAGACAAGAAAAAGCCGAAAACACTTCCTGAAGCTCACAAAATGGCCATGCAAATTGAGAGGATCCTTTTCGTGACCAAGACCGATGCCACCGACATTCTCAGCTTAACAAAACTGGTCTCCCATGCAAACTTTGTTGAGGATACATAAGAGAAAGGTGAACAAATTGTTGACCAGCAGAATGAAGACGTTGATGAGGAGCAAGAACCTGAGAAAGATGCTGAAGTATCCACCTATGCTCCTATCGCTGATGAAGTTGTTTCTCCTGCACAACAAAGTGAAGACAAGGTTAGTCGCTTTCCATTTCAAGATGCCAATGACACCGTGTATTCAGAAAACAAAGAAGAAGTTTTGGATAAAGTTGATGGCCCTTGTTGTGCAATCAAAGAAGGGATGCAGACCATCGTTCAACATGAGACAATTGAAGACATGACTAAAGAAATAGAATCTGAACAAAATGATGAGGTATCTATGTGTGTGCCTCCCGCTGATGAAGCTCTCCAAGATCCTGTCACCCCTGCACAAGATGAAGAAAATGAGGTAAGTTATTTTGGTTCTTTTGATGATGCCTTGTTTGATGATTCAGAGAATAAGGAAGGAATGGAACCCTTGGACGAGCCAGATTCCCTATATCTCAAGACTGAAGATGTAGAGGAAGATCTTCCACCTGATGATGACATCCAAATACTTGAAGCTCTTGCTCAGGAAGGATTAAGCGAGGTACATTGTTCCCCTTTCCAAGTCTTGAATGATTATTTGCCTTATGACATAAAGAGTGAAAAGGTTTTGGATGTTTTAACTCCCCCATGTTATGATACTGATACTGACATAGCTGATTTTGATGAACTCATACATGTTGGGAGACGAAGGTGGGATACAATTGGTTATGATACAGACCCCATCTATGACACGAAGGATCATCTCCAAACGTTACCTTTATAATTACCACAGCAAAATTCTTTTGATCAGTGGCCACAAGGAGATGAGGTTTTTACTTGTAGCTTTCAAAACACCAAGGATGACCCAGTACCTTATCTTTCGGGTAATTTTCAGTCTTACCTTGAGATGTTTGATTAGTATGCTGAGCACGTGTACCCTTTTTATGAAGATAATTACCGACCACCGTTGTGTTCAGACTTTGGTACAAGTAAGGACATTGTTTGCCTGAGGAAGGTTACTCATAACTTTTCACCCCAACCACCTGCTATTACCTTGCCTTGTTTTTCCATTAGAGGTGTAGTTGGAAGTTACCTTTTCTATGTTGAGTTTCCTTCTGGGCAAACCCTAGACTCCAAGGGTTGGTTGGGTAATGCTATTGCCGATCAAATTTTCAACTTTCTCTTGATGATTTGCCAGCCGTCTACTAAACTTTTGTCAATCCTTTCCTTAGAATGTGAGGATGTCCTAGGTAATCAGTCTACTGGCCCTTTGTGTCTGTTTTCCGAACCTTGTACTTTTCATGACCCTTTCTTGGATAGGATTGAGTACTTTTCTCAGAGATGGACTTGGCAGTATTTTGACCCTCCCACCCGCCTCCATGAGTTAGACTTTGATATTCCTGATGATATGACATGTATTCTAACTCATGATATTATTGTGCTCAATGTATCACTATTTTGGTTTATGATGAAGCACAAAGGCAGGTATCAGGGAGCGTTGCTGGATTGGCTACATTGGTTGTTTGACTACACCAACGTGTGGCCAGCAGGTAAGTACAGGTAAGCGTTTTACTTTGTATTTACATTTATGATTGCCTTATATGCACATTTATTTACTGCCTCGTATGCACAATTTCTATATATATGTTGTTACTTTACGGGGTGGCAATACCACCCCGTCTTTTGTCGCTGATGCCCTTTTGTCGAGTGTGAGCAGGTCACAGGTCTACGCCAGAGATTGCTGAGGTTCTCATATGCTCTACAGTCAGCACATGTCCCCGAGTTGGAGCCAGATGTTATCCCCGATATCTAGGGATAACTAGGAGATCATGTCTCGAGGCCCACATGGTCCTAGACATGGAGTACGAGAGCGGATTGACTTGAGCTTGGCCCTTGAGGGCCCATCTTTTCTCTTCTTCTCGATACATACTTGTCCTTCAGTGATGCAAGCCTCCATCACTACGGCCACAGGCTTGTATGAAGGGCTCTTTCTCCATGAGAGTAATTGGTCGAGGTAGCTATCATGGTATGTGTCATATTTGATCATTATAACCTTCTTATGTATCGTTAGATCTCTTTCATTTTGGATAGCTGCTTGGATCTTACTAATCTACTTGAAACCCTTTGTTGGGAGCTGAGTATTGGGTAGCCTGGCAAGTTGGTATTTCATGGGTTTTAGTTAGCCACCAAGGGGGTTTTACTTGAGAACCATCATCTCCCACCATATTATCACTCTTACATCTTTAAAACCCGGCTCATCCATCCCATTTCCCCTAAGTCTGTCCATTAGGATGACCATCCGGGGTACATATTGTCTTGTGGAAGAAGGGGCTAAAAGGAGGTAGAAGCATTTGCTAAAGATAAAAAGCCATAGGAAAATAAAAAAACCTAGAGATGCTTAGCACAAGGATCCTGACAATAAAAGCCTCTCGATAAGAAACTAAGGACCCTAAGAAAATGATAAGTAAATGATACAAGACCTAACCAAGAGGATGGGAGGTCTCATCAAGACGACCCATTATGTTCATAGGTATTTAGCGGTGTAACATTGCCATCATCGGTCACCAAACCAGGGCATTGACCTATGGTTGCATGGCAAAGAGAGGGTCTCATCACGGGCAAGCCTTCTCATTTCTGCGAAGATACTAGTGGGTATCTTTGTGACTTTGGCCCGCAAGCCAAGGCAGTGTCCTCTTCGTCAAGGCTTGTGGTAAAATGAAAATAAAGAAAGATAGGGCAAGAAGGGTTTGGAAAAGTGCATCCATGACGGAGTGCAGGCTAGCCTCCTACAAAGGCACCCGCAGGCGACACCAACCCTAGGTCGACTATGACTAGACATCCCTAAAACCACATCCCATCACTATACATGGTTTTGAATAACCCTTTGAGGAAAATTTCCATTTATTATGGGTATTATCCCAATAGGTTGCCCTTTGTTTCCCTTAGCTTTGTATAGTGGAGTGCATTAATGTCTTTGAGCTCTTAGAAGATTTGTTAGGGATGTTATGCATATATTTGATAAATTTAATGATGAAATGTGATTTACACACATTGCTATGATGTCTAGGACCCGATGAGCCCACAGGCGTAGTTTTGATGTCGCGAGGACCATGCTCGGCGAGGGCCAGGTACTAGTGGATCGGTGCACATGGGGATATCATTAGTTAGGACCTCCATGGGGCTGAAGAGCCCATTAGATGGATGTTGGGATGGCTGAGGCAAGACAGAGTTGTGACGAACCATGCCTGCACATAGAGGAAGAAGGATGCCCTCATCGGGATGTTTTGAGAGACACGGCACATGGGGATATCCCCTTTACATTTGGGACGTGGATCTTGATGGACGGGACGTCACCATGGCTAGTTGGGCGTTTTCTGGAGAAGATAGCAGTATGCTGGGCCTTCCGGGCACACATAGCAGGAGTTCTTTGGAGCCCGAGGGAAATAGCGTCACGGCTTATTGGATGATGATATTGCCTAAAAGGATAGCGTCTCCCTTTAGGGGCCTGACTTCTCATTATTAGCTCATTTTTGGCATTTTAGCATGTAAAAGTGACAAATGATTGAATAATGTTAATGCAAATACATGTCGGTTTGTTTATTGACCTATTTTGTAAATTAAAGGTCAAAGTATCATATAAATAGGACCTTTTCTCCTCATTTTGGATCATAACATAACTTGCTCTCTTGGAGATATATTTCTAGTTTTTCTTGTCTTGGTTTCTTTTTTCTCTTGGGTGAGCAACTTCTTGGAGAGCTATTGTTTGGAAAGTGGTGCTTTTATTCATTGGAGTTTACAACTGGGATATGGATTATGCTTCTTCATGATCTTGTAGTGTTTTTCATGCGAAACTTCTTGAATGAATGGTTGTTGATTTAACATCTTGCATTAATTGTTATCTTGTTGTCATTTGCTTATTCCTTGAAACCCTAGGAGCCTACACACAAGTAGGTTGGCTTCATGTCCCCATGAATAAGAGCTATAGCCACCATTTGATTTGAAGGAGTTTAAGCCTAGCCATACACTAGATTCCCTCTTATCTTGAGAGTTAGTTTTAAGCACAAATTGAAAGAAAGAAGGCGTCCTAGGCCTAGTGAAGTTTACACCTAGGGTTTGCTTCTAGGGTTTTGAAAAGCCTTGTGAAGCAACACTTTTCAGCCCTAGATTTTGTGTTTGTAAGCTATCCGTTTTGACAAACAAGTCTCAAGGAGAGAAGAAGTAGTTTTAGGCCTAGCCTTAGCTTCACCTAGGTAAGCCTTTTCTTCATAGGGTTTTGGTTTGGTGGCCCTTGCCAACACCATCAAACCCTAGATCCTCTTTTCCATGAGTTTAAGCCTTCCAAGCTATTAGTCTCACCTCATTTGACTCCCATTAACCCAAGGCACTAGTCAGAAACCTTCTTGAGCTTGTTTATGCCTTAGAAGCTCTTTTCAAACACTCTCAAATTTGAAACCCTAAACCCAACCTAGCGTCTAACCCTAGCTTTTCTTAACTAACCCTAATAAGATGGCCGATCTTGCTGATTTTTGGACTTTTGTTTTGGATGAAAAGTGCGGCCTAGTCATCTTAACATAGCTGTAGAGGTTTATTGCAATTTTATTGATTGAATTTGTCAAGCGTCCACTTCTTGGCTAGCTAACCTAATGCTGCAAAAAGAAATTATATAGGTGGCGTCACACCTTCTAGATCTCTTGTTTATGCTTACCACGTTGTGACATTTATCATCTCTCTTGTTTATGCTTGCAACGTTGTGACATTTATCATCTATCTTGATAGACATTGAGTTATTAATTGCATCTGTAAGTTTATTTGCTAAAACGTTCCACTCAATTGTCTAAATTTTGACCTAAATTTATGCTTGACGTCACACTTATTGCAGCAACAATATAGGTGACGCAGCAACATTGTCTATATGAGCTAAATGGAATATTTATTGCATTAATGACATGATACAAGGTTTAATTGTGAACATTGAATGCTTATTATCTCCTATGCTTTGTTGAAGAAGTGATATAAATCATTTGACTTTGTTTAGCCATCATTGACTTCGTCAATAATAGCATTGATCATTTGCTCATATATGTATTGGAGGATAGTCATTGATTTTATGAAGTACTAACCCACTGCAAAGAACACTTTCTATTTCATTTGTTTTGTCTCGCAAACAGGTGCATCATCAGTGGATCTTTTCCTTTGACTATCTCATACTTGGCTGTAATCTGTGAAGGGGAATCATTTACCTTGATCCTTATCCCTTAGCCTCTCTAAAACCCAGATTACATTAGGGACATCTCCCTTGGACTAGCCCTCCTAAACAGAAAGAGCCCCCCATCGAGGTGACAGTGGGTGGGGAAGCTCCTGTTACGCCGGTTTCAAAGCCTTGACTCAAGCTTCTTTAACCTTTCCTACAAACCGTGCGATAACAGTGGCCATACCTCTTGTAGTAATAATATTGAATCTTTGATTTTTCATACCTTTGTGATGCCCGATTGTGATTTCTTTCTCTTGAGCTGAAACTTTTATTTCTCCTTCCTCCTCGGTATTGTCCCTTTCTTTCTTCTATTTGAAAATTATTTCTTCCTCTTCCTCTTCCTATGAATCCTGGATTTCCTCTTCCTCTGCCTCTACCAAATGTCATTTGTGTTTTGAATGCATGCTCCAATGAGGTATTGTCATTCTTGTTCAACCTGTCTTCATAATTTTTCAAGGAGCCAACCAACTCATCCATTGAATATGTAGTCAAATCTTTAGATTCTTCAATTACCACAACAATTGCATCAAAGTTTCTAGGCAATCTTCTTAAAACCTTTTCTACAACCTTCTGATCTGCTATCTTATCACCATTTTGTCTTATTTGATTAACCGACTCTGAACACAATATGTAAACTGATCTATTGAATCATAATCTTTCATTTGCAAGTTTTCAAATTCCCTTCTAAGTGCTTGGAGTTTGGCAATTTTTACCTTGCTAGTGCCTTGATATGTTGTCTCTAGAATTTCCCATGCTTGCTTCTCGTTTAATCCTTCCAACAACTGAATCTTACAACGCTTGTCAAATTATCTGCAAAGCCCTTTTATTCTTTTGCCTATTTTCATCAAGCTTTTTCTTTTCATCAATACTCAAAATAGACTCATCTTATGGTTCAGTATAACCATTCATTACTATATCTGATAGCTCATATGAATCAAATGCTAATTTCATTCTAAATGCCCAATTATCATAATTTTTCCCATAAAATGTTGGAATCATAAGTTGCTAATACGTTCTTGATGCCATTTAAAAAAAAAATCAAACCAAATTATTTTCAGCAAAATAGGAAAAAGACTATAGAAGATAAGTGCAGGTAAGTGCTCTTTGTACTCTTCTTCAAACAACAACTCGTGTGCAAGTCTTATAAGTGATATTTAAACACTTAAACAACTATAATTCTATCCACCATGTCACCAAATAACAATCATGGTAATGGGGGTAAGCAAAAATGCCCAATATAATTCCATTATTCTAAAACGTCAAGCAGAAAACACTCAACACCCCTCATAACTGTTCTGACACCAATTTCAAGACGCGGGGGCAACAGATTAATCACAACTTCTGTTGATACAAACACATGAACACAAAGAAAGAGCTTTACCAGAATTTATCATGGATTTGTAATGGATCTTCGCTGCTGATGACTTCCACTAGTCCTCACGAATGCGTGACTGAGAATATTACTCTTTTCCCTATATGTTCGGTTATAGGATCAAGCTTGCCAGTGCTCAATGATAGGTGCTTCAAAGTTTTCCAATTTGCGTCTGGATTTACATACGGGTCCCAGGATTGATCCTCTGTAGCAGAGCAGAGCCGAACCAAGGGAAAGCATGGTAAGATTTCATCAGACGATCTGCCTTCCTCCGAGGAAGAGTAGCCACATAATAAAGAATCGATCCCCGATGAAGAAGAAGAGGATCATGAAGAGCACGAATCTGTAACCTGACCGACAGAAGATGGAGACGACGATGAATAAAATCAGCCCACAGATGCCTCTACTCTAGACGAAGATCAAGACGCTTTTAAGGACTTAACTCGCTCTTCAACTCTCACAACTAACCTGGAAGCTGCAAATTCCTCTCCAACTCTCACAACAACTCGCTCAGCTCGCTGTGATACCACGATGATGTGGGCATAAGCAAAGGAACATACAAAATAACACTTAGAAACTGCTTTATTGCTTGATGAAATGGTTACAACTCCCTCGTTTTTATAGAGGTCATGGAAGGATCATGAAGATCCAAAGAATTCTCGAATGTTAGTGGGAATGGCGGTGGAGGAACAATAACAAGTGGTTGAGTGGAAGCTTATGTTTTAATACAGTGGGTAGAAATTAAATTGTCCAAAAAATTTTCCCTCATTGCTAAAGGTAAATAATCTACCTTCTTGACCCATTAAAAGGTAAATAATCTACCTTCTTGACCCATTATAAGTTCACCTTCGATGCCACTTTTGTCATTTATAAAGAGATAGTCTTGCAATATATATATATGAACAGAATCCCAAACTCAAAATTGCCAAAAGAAATCTATCACCGATAGCGAGAAGCAACATCTCACAGACAACGATAGTGAAGAGAATCTATATTTTGATTTTTCAAAAACATCTACGTGCTTTTATGTGAATTCAGTTAAAATGACTCATGAAAGGTAAATACAAGCACAAATCCATCTTAATTTTGATTTTTTGGAATTTTCAGAAAATGTCAATTAATGAATTCAAAATCACAGGCTTTGGAGGGTAGAAATTGACTCTGTTATCATGGCCAGTGAATAAAGTAATGTGGATCATGAAAATTCAGTTAAACACCATCCAACCTATATATATTCAATACACGTTGGAAGTCATGGTAACTTGGATGCAAAATCTCATAAATAGTTTTTAGTCTAATTTATAATTCTAATATATCATATTTTTAGTGTAATTTATAATTCTAATATATCATAGTTGGTTGAAGAGTAGCTCCATATTCTCACCTTTTGGGTCAAAACCCATAAGCATTAGCAACAAAGGCTAAATTGGTGTCAGAATTTTAACTATCTTGGCCTCAACGGGTACCAAACACGAATTTTCGAATGTTAAACAGTAGATTACACTACTATTTGCAACATTATTTCCAGCACTATTTACGAGAATTTGATAAAGCAGTTGATGACCATCTAGTGTGATCTCTGTAGACTCGAACATAAGCGTCATTGGGCTTAGCATCTCTGGTAATGGCGCGTCAGTGGGTTGTTGGTAGAAGATATCTATAGCTCCTTGGAACACAAAATCCCAACCCATGGCGTTCATGACAAGCCCGCGGTTCTGCTACATGAACTCTTTCTTGAGTGGCGTATATGCCTCCCCCAGAAGGAATGTGAACTGTTTTCGAGAGTTGATCAACGTTTGCCGGACACCCGTGTGGTCTGGCAGGAACATAGATCTGGGGATGAGGAGAAGCTTGCTTCCAACCTTGATTCCTTCTAACTTCACATTGGAGGCCGCTCTATTGAAATACAGGTAACACAAGTGCTATTGTAAACATATGTGTTTAATTCAAAAATCTTGCAGAAGGAGAATTTTCGAAGTAAAGGACTCTAGGAGAGTCTGCAGAAAGGAAACGATCGACGATACAGTATGAGAATTTTCTTTCAACATCGAGGGTTTGCAATTGAGAAACAAAGGATAATGCCCCACGATTGAGACTAATGAAGAAAAACCCGATATACCTTTCAATGTAGCATGCTTAGAATCATGATCGACGGTCATGAGAACAATACTCCCAACTTATTAAACATTTGATAGGATTTGATCTTCAATAAACTCATCGACAACCAACGGGACGCAACATACATCTCTTAGGTTTCTAGTTGAACAGATGTAGAAATCATTGCCATTTCTTCTTCATCCAAGCATTAGTTGTTAGTTCTTAACGCATGAAAGACTCAGTTTGATATATTTTTAAGTCAGAAGTAAATTAGCAACAACCACTTTATATAAAAGTGGTAGATATATGTTGATCGGCTCCATTTTACACATATTTAAATTAATGGGGTCGATCGGCCTATAACAACCATTTTTATAAAGTGGTTGTTACTAGTTGACGAAGACCATTAATGTATTAATTAGTTATATGTATTAATACAAAATTAACGTATTAATTAATTATAATATATAATAATAATGTATTAATGTATATAAACTAATGGTTTATTAATGTATCAATAAATTAATATATCATTAATTAATGCATTGTTAAAGTATTAATACACTAATAAAGTTATGCATTAATAACTCATTAAATACATCAATAAAAATATTAAATGCAATAACACATTAAATACTTTAAATCGATTAATAAAGATATTATTTAAGTATTAATACATACATCAATAAAATAGTAATACATTCACCTCAATGTATTTAATAATACATTATTATGTAATGTATACATTAAAGTACTAATACATTAATGTATAATGTAACATACTAAACTATTAATACATTAATAAATTAGTAATGTATTAATTAATTAAAACATTTTGAATTAATACATTGCTAAAATATTAATACACTAATAAAGTAATACCTTAATAATATATTAAATACATCAATAAATATATTAAATACATTATTAAAGTATTAATACACTAGTAAAGTAATACATTAATAATGTAGTAATACATTGAACTTAATGTATTCAATAAAACATTATTAAAGTATTAATACATTAACAATACATTATTACATTACTGTAATGTATAAATTAAAGTATTAATGCTGCATAATGTAACATATTAAAGTATTAAAATATTATTAATTAATAAACTGCTAAAATATTAATACATTAATAATACATTATCAAAGTAATAAAACCTTAATAAGTACAATATTCAAGTAGTAATATATTAATACATTTATTGAAGATGACTATGGTTATAGTTTCTTATGGTCATGACTATGAATGACATTAATGTATTAATGTATACTATAATATATTAATTTATTTAATTAATACATTGATACAATTTTAATAAATACATTACTAAAGTATTAACACATTATTAGAATAATACAATGTATAAATTACTTAACACATTTATACAATATTAATTAATACATTACTAAAGTATTAATACACTAATAAAGTAGCCCCGGATGGGGTGACACGCGGCTTGATGGAGGTGACAGCTGGACGCGCACCCAACCCTGGTTTAATGGCTGATGGCCGCCACCCACACATTCGCATTAACAATGGTGGATGACCATAGAAGTGGATATGGGATGGAGGTACGCCTCCCTCGCGTGGACATTAACCCCTGCGCATACGGTTTCATTGTGAATATGGATGG